>WTSP01002023.1:416-24161 GCA_025331215.1 Actenoides lindsayi
ATGTGCGAAGGTGTTGCGCCCCCCCCTCCCCCCCCCCCCCCCCCCCCCCCCCCCCGCCCTTGCACAGAGTGAGGTAGCGGGAGCCACGGTTCTGCCCGTGAGTGGCACTGGTGTGGCAGGGCCCGAGCTGGCCGGTGCCTCAGAGGGCCCTTGTGCTCTCGGAGCGTCCGCAGCGCTAGCACCGAGCCCCCGGGCAGCGCGGGGTGGTCTCTCCGGGTAACACCGGCTGTGGCCCTCTCTGAGGGCGTGTTTCTTAACGCGGTAGGGCCCAGAAGCTCGGGCCGCTGGTGCCTGTCGCGCGGTGATTGCGATCGTTGCTTGTTAATTGTTCCGAATTAATTGTTTTTTAACTTGTGGCGGAACTGAAGAGGCTAGGGGAACCCTTGGGCGTGTGAAATGAGGGTCCGCGGTAAGCAGAGGTCATCAGCTGATGGAGAGAGAGGCTGGCAGTGTTACTGTGTACTGGTCTTTGTAACGCTGAGTTTCTGGCAGCCAAAGGGACAAACTTTCGTAGGTGAAAATTATCATCTTGTGTCTTGTCCAGGCTCTGAGAGAGTAAACTCCAGTGCAACCTCTGGTCTTTTTCTTAAGCATTGTACTGTTCCTTCACGAAGCTAATGGGTGATTTTGCTTATTTGAATAATATTCCCTAATAAAAGCTGAGCAATATTTGAGCAACTGGGTCTTGCTCATGCTCCTTGCTTAGTATCTCTGTGACCGCGGGGCCCCCCGGTGCTTATTAGGTAGCTTGAGCTGAGATTTGCTGCGTATGCCTTTTTGCCAGGCAAACGGAGTGAATCTGCTCACGAAGCAGTTCCACAAATGTTTGAATTAGTGCAAAGTATGTAGCAGGGCTGTATGACCCAAAGCAGGGCATAATAGGATTTCCCTGTTTTGTTGGTGACAAACATCTCCCTTAAGCTGTCCGGTGTAATTGCATCTGAAAGCTTTATTTGTTGTCAGGAAGCCTCCTCATACTGCTGTGTACATTTTCCTTCCGTGATCTGGTCATGTAGATAAGTAGCAGTCCTTCTCTGTCTCTCTGCCCTCCCAGAGACCTGGCAGATAATTGAAACTTGACAAGTAGATGGTCATGTTCCGGGGCTAGCAAAGGGCAGTGCTGGCTTGGAAGAGAGAGGCTATGGGAGAATTGGTGTCCATGCACTTGATGAACGTGGTCTTCCCATGGGCAACACACAGCACTAGAGGCAGGAGGCATGCTCTTAGGTTCTGTACATCAGGTGTAGCTGCTGAACCTGTTTCTACTTCTTTATGTAAAAGCACCCACTGGAATATTTTGATTTTACCAACTTAGAATTGCACTGCTTGTAAATGGTAATATCAGCAATGCTGAGCACCTTGATTTCTAATGACCAGATTCTTGTCAAGTTGATGATTTCCCTGAAATTAATTGCTCAGGATTGTATTTGGACTTTGAGGATTAAGTCCTCTGTAGGCCTAACTGACAGCCCAGGGAATTAAGAGAGTATCTCCTGCTATTTATTGCAAGATGGAATGAAGGCCAAGGTGTTGTGCAGTTCTGTGTAGCTGAGTTTTCTGGCTGATGTTGGTCACTCATTTGTGCGCCCTAATTATTTTAGCAAAAAAGGGAGTTCTTAATATTATTTATAAATCCCCTCCACCTTCTTGTGTCCTGGTTTCCCAGCTGTGGGACTTAACTAATTTGCCAGTGTTCAGCTTCCCAGGAAAGGGGGAAGTATTCAGTGAGGCTTTGGACAGCCTTGAGACTATTGTTTAACTTTGCTTAACAGGCCAAAATTCCCGAGGAAAAGGAAGGTGGGAAGTAGCCCAGAAGTAGATATGGTGTGACATGAGGTATTACTTCTGGTGGCCTTCAGACTGTCCTCCTTGTCCTCTTTTCTTAGTGTACATTATGCAATCTTCCTCTATTTGATCTGTTTTCTTTCCTGGTCTCTTTCCAGACATACCTGTTTTAGTGGCTTTGTTTTGCTTTGTGTGTAATGAGTTCAGAGGGCATATAATACCTTTTCCTTAAACACCATAAGAAAATGGAAATATTTTTAACCACTAGGTAGCTGCAAAGACCTGAGGTTCTCATGCAGTGTGTTAGTTTTGGCGTGGTGACTTTATGCTGTGAGAGATAGCTGTGGATATCCCGTGCTGTCCATAGCAAGTCCAGGAAGCCCTGTTGTCAAGTGTAGGCGGCCATCAGGAATACTTGTGGTCTTGACTGGTGATGAGAAGTTGTTTCGGTGGCAACAGAATTCTCCTCTCCTGTCTGACCTATTTTTTTTTCAAGGCCAAAAGAGCTGCAAAATGTTAATTTGTAGGTGTGTCACAGTGCCCTCTGCTGACTTTTGACTGGCGGAGGACTTGTTCTGACATGCATGTGCCAGCTCACTCCCGGTTCAGTTGGAGAGTTTGCAATTTGGGGTTAATCAGCTCCACTAAAATGGTGTAGTTCAAGCTTTAAGGAATTAGGGAATGGAGCTGGTAGAGAATTAGAATTCTTAATTGAATGAGAATTGTCTCAGAGTCATGTACAGGAAGCAGGGAGTGGCTCAAACTCACTGCTCCACGTAATATTTGGCAAAACTTGGTTTTAATGAAACCTTTTCCCTTTGCTCTGTAAATGCTTTTATGCTTAGGCATCTAAACATGTGAAATACCTTGTACTAATTGCACGTCTTCTCATTTCTGTCAAGCAGAAAAATTGAAGCACATGACTAAAATAACTTTTCATTTTCCAGTTTTGTGTGTGCTGCTGTAGTAAGTACAAGCTGTTGTCAATTCTGAGACACATGGGCTATTGCAGCAGTTTTCAGAATGATTAGTGCAGGTTTTTTCCTATCTTCACTTCCAAAACCAAGAAGTAGTAATTTCTTTGAGTCTCAGACTTCTCCAAGTGGTATACCGTGTCAAGTTCTTAGTCTTTAATAGTGGGACTAGCTTTTAATTTGTGGCCGCGCATCTTGTTAACCTCTAATAGAGCCTGTGCCTGACGTGTAGTCTGCTTTGATTGCTCATGCTTCTCATTTGTGAGGTCTGAGCAATTGTGTATACATGAGTTGCTGAGACAGTATTTAATAGTAAACATGCCGAGTACTTGTCAGTCACAGCCTGGTGCGGATGAGATCAGACTATCCTCGTGTGCCAAGCAGAGACGGGAAGCATCCTAAACACAAAGTGGATAGCCATTTTGTTCTTGCAATCTGCTAAAGCAGGCTGTTGGCTGTAATCTGTTACTTTTCTTTTTTTTTTTTCTCCCCCTCCTTACTGAAAAATGAAAGTTCCCCCATCTGTGTTGCTTTGCAACGCTGTCTCTACCCTCATGTTTTATTTTCAATACAGTTGGTCAGCAGTCATGCCTGGTGGAAATGAGAGTTGTAGCGGTCCACAGAAGGATGTGTCTTGGGTACTAGTGGCTAGTTACTCTTCTGTCTGCTTGTACTTATAAAGCATCCCTTCCCCACCCACATTTTAGAGCCTTGCATGGAGCAAAAGATGTACAAGTAGAAGTTTCAGTAAGCATTCCTTGGTTCTGATGTTAGGTTTGAACGCTAGCGATGTCAGGCTGGACAAAGACTGGGGCACTCAGGAGGTGACTTGGAGGTAGTAGCAGTATTAGTCTCTTTCAGCTTTTGCTACTTCGCAGACTGGAGCTGTTTCTTTCCTGGTAGTTTCAAAGGCATGCTCTTACTGTACTTTTAATACTTTTGTTGTTGTTTGACATTCCCAGACATCCAGCTGCCCCTGGAATTATTAGACATCTGAGAATGGGTGACTGAAGCCATAGCTTGATTGGATTGTCGTCAGGAGTATCTGGCTCAGCGTGGTAGTGATGTTTTCTGTAACTGTATATGCTTTGAAAACTTGGATTAGGTCTTGCTTTTAGAATACAAATGTTTCTGATTAAAAGGAGTAAGTACAAAAATATTTACTCTCTTGTTTGCTAATCAGCGTGCTGTCAGACATGTCTTAAAGCAGCCATAATTCATCAGATGGAATTAAGTAATGATACCACCACATGCTGTGTAGAAAAAAGAACTCTATACAGCCTAATCTTCCAAGGCAGAGGTGCCATTTGTGGGAGAGTTTCTTTGATTGCAGCCTGCTCTTCTGGCAGGATGGTTTCAGCTGGAGTATGAAGGATGCTGAGTGCTGTTGGATGCTGAATGCCTTCTGGTCCCCTTACGGTTTAAAGGCCTATAAATCGTTGATTCACCTGTGGGGGGAAAAAGGAGTTGCTGTCATATTGTGAGTGACTGAGTTGGAGAGATGTGCTGAAAAGTCTGTTTGTTTTGTTAACCCAAATGAAAATTAGCATGCTTGAAAGCAGTTAATATTTTGTTAATTGCAGTGAATTGCACCAGCTCCTGCTGCTGTCCTGTAGTTGCTAGGTAAGTGCCTTCTCGAGAATGACAAGTTGCAGGACAAAACCAGTACTGGTTTTTTCATCAGCGTACTACCAGACAGGTTAAAGCGTAGTCTGAAACTACCTTCTTCACTTGCACATTGCTGCTTATTCTTTCTTGTAGTGAAACTAGTTCCAGTAATAACAGTGCAACTGTTGTAATCAAACAAGGTGTCAGATTTTTTAAGGGTCTTGAATTTTATAGGTAGAGATCTGTAAACATATGTAAATCTGGGGATTAAGTGTATTGTCTTCTGTGAAAGCTTAAAATAATCTACGTATTTGAGCAGTGACATCATCGGAGCACCACTCTCCACTAGTTCTGCTTCTCAGGCCATCGTAGCGCTAAACTTGACTTGCAGTATCTAGTCTGTAAGTTACTGCAGTGCAAAATAGCTGGCTCCCACAGTTGTTAGAAGTAAGTGTCCTCACTGCCTGCCTGTCCTTACATCAGTGTTTGCTATGCGGTGTAGCTGCTCTGTTCTCCCCTGTGTTTATGGGGTGGTGTTGGACGCGCAGCGTGTGTGGTCAGTGTTCACAGCCTGTGGCAAGCAGGTGGACTAGAGCTTGCTCGCAACAGATGGAGCACGACTCGAGGCAAACTGTGCAGTCTGATGTTTTTACTTAATGATCTTGGCATGTGCTCTGTTACAAAACGTGCTGAAATCCACATCTGTGTCCTATGCCTTGTAGATAAAGAAATACCGAGAACTGCATGGTCTGGCACAAGAGGATGTTTCTAATTAAAACAAACAACCCACTCTCGCGTGTTCCACAAACCGGTGTCTGCTTCAACCAAGCATATTTTAGGCTTTTGAGCATTTTGGTAACCTAGATGGAATGGCTTGTCCTCACTGGGTATTTTGTATGAAGAGACAGCTCCTTGTATGCTCATTTAAGGCTCAGGATGGTCCCAAGACAAATTCTGATGTTTAAAAAAAAAAAAAAAAGATGCTTTGGCTTAATACTTTTAATCCTTGATAAGAAATTATTTTTTAAAATGTATGTAAAAACACGTCTGACAAAACCCCCTGTTCTGGTGTTTCGTGTGTAAAGAAGCTTTAGCTAAGCTTTTTGATCCGTTTTATTCTGCTTTTGAAATTTTGCCATTTCAGAACCTGTATTATTATGTGGAAGTGTTAGGCATTTAGAGAAGAAAAGATTACAGCTGAAAACGGTACCATCTCTGGTGTGAATCCTTCATTTGAAGACCCGTCGAACTAAATAGTAACATTTTACTAGTGGAGTAATGAGATGGGGTGTCTAGAGTCTAGGTAGAGAAAATTATTGCAGGGTTTTTGTTTTTTTGCTGACCAGTCTAAGCATGGCTGGCCTTGGTGGCACTAAATAATCAATCTGATGAGATGCTTTTGGACATAGGGGAAAATAAAGCACCCCATAGTGGCTAACCCCGTGTTGAGCCTTTTGCCAGCCAGCGCTGTTACTTTCCAGTTCAGTTTATCACTCAAAATAGGGCGTCGCTTCTGTTTCTGTTGTGTTTTATAGCTAGTCTGCAAGCATCGACATGGAAGTGGGTTGAGCTAGATGGCTGTTTTCCCTGTGTTTATCATCTTGGAAATATTGCTCACACATCCCCGAAGGTGGTTGGAATTTGCATTTGATGTTGAAAACTTAAGTGGGGTTCCTTTCAAAAGCCTTTAACCCAGCATTTGAATGCAAGGATTCACAAAGCAGAGTTTTTCCTGAAGTGAGAAGTCTGACATAATGCTTTGCTTTGTTCTGCTAATAAAGCTAATGGAACTTGGAGTGCTTGAAGGGGAAAATCAAAAAGTGGTTTGTGCCTGAGCCTTCCTACCACTGTCTGGCTTTTTAATTTCCTCCCTCCACCCTGTTTTGTAACTTGTTCATCAAAACCACAGAAAAGAGTGAGAAAAATTGTCCTCAGCGTAGAGAGAGCTTCATTCGTTTTGATAGAACAGTAACATTACCTTAAATTGTAATGTTTAAAAAAAATGTTAATTCTTTGGCTTTGTGCTCTTATTACTAATTTTTTTCTGCTAATGTTTTTTTCCCTGAGACTAGGACTTTGTTCTGAAACACAGTTTCCCTTGTGGCTACAAGCATGTCTGGTGTTACTAGAAGTTCAAGTGTAATTACTGTTAGACCCCAAGAAGACAGAGGAGAAGCTGACCTATTCACATTTTTCAGCAGTGAACAACTTAAAGGTGACTTGGAAGACAATATATCCACAGAAACACAAAATACATGCTTTAAATGACTGCTTTGCAGTTATTAGTGACAACACTGCAAGCAGTGTTGGTTTTACTACTCTACGTGTAGAACTTTGAGTGATACTTTTTCTTGAATCAAAGTTCACCTTGAATGTTTGAGACAAAATGGAATTTACATTTATATAAGGAGGATAATTTGAATCGGGCAAATTACCTTTCATTTGCATTTGCTAAATGTGGTTTCTGGCAAGGCACACTTATATTCCCTCTGTATCTTCTGGTTTCTTACCCTGTTCACGTATTACTGATCAGCCATATTTGTGTTAACGGAATTCTTCTCTCCAAAATGAACCTTTGGTTAATTAGTATAGTGTGCATAATCTGTTTTATGAAGAAAACCTACCCCTCAAGCTATTGATGCATGTGTTGCTAAAAAACCCAAAC
This sequence comes from Actenoides lindsayi, assembly GCA_025331215.1. Taxonomy (NCBI): domain Eukaryota; kingdom Metazoa; phylum Chordata; class Aves; order Coraciiformes; family Alcedinidae; genus Actenoides; species Actenoides lindsayi. Next base: position 7,449 of record WTSP01002023.1, read on the forward strand.
CAGTAAATAATTGGAGTTCAGAATGGAGGAAATAGTTATCTTTTATCATAGTATTTTTGATATTAAGGTTAAGTTACTAATACAACTACATGAGTAAGTTTGGTAGATTGTGCATGTTATCAGTTCTTGACTCGGTGTCTAACAGTGGATTCACAGAATGCTCTGAGTACCTGTTACCACAGAATGGTAAGGGTTGGAAGGGACCCTTGGAGATCAAGTCCAACCTCCCTGCCAGAGCAGGATCACCCAGGGCAGGCCACACAGGAACAGATCCAGGCGGGTTTTGAAAACCTCTAGAGAAGGAGACTCCACAACCTCTCTGGGCAGCCTGTCCTAGTGCTCTGTCATCCTCACAGGAAAGAACTTCTTCCTGATGTTGAGGCGGAACTTCCCGTATTCCACCTTGCTACCATTACCTCTTGTCCTATCACAGGGCCCCACTGAAAAGAGCCTGGCCCCTGCTACTTGACACCCACCCTTCAGATATTTGTAAACATTAGTGAGATCCCCTCTATCTTCTCTTTTCCAGGCTAAACAGCCCCAGGTCTCTCAGCCTTTCCTCATAAGAGAGATGTTCCAGTCCCTTCAGCATCCTCGTAGCTCTCCATTCGACACACTCTAGTATTTCCCTGTCCCTCTTGAACTGGGGAGCCCAGAACTGAACACAATACTTATAATTGAGGAAGCACATATTTTTTGGAACAGCAAGTTCTCAATAGTTATAACAACAAGTTATCTCAATAGTATCTGTCAAATACAAATTTTGTAGGAGAAACCTTTTCCTGTGCACAGTGGGGAAGTTTGCTTTTGGAATGCTCTAAGAGGCTTCCGAAATAATTCTCTGGGTCGTAAGATTAACATAAGTGTTTGGAAATCTTAAAGGAAATCTTAAGGTAAAAATTGAGATGTCAGTAACTTCTGCTGATCAAAAGTGAAAAACCCAGCTGTCTGGGGAAGAGACAAGACAGGCTGATGTTTACTTGAAGAGTGGTGTTTTGTGGTGCCATTTCTTTCTTTGCTCAAATTCCTGGTTTTTTTGTAGTGCTTTCTTGGGAAAGGCAGGACCTTGAGACTGATCTGCAACACCACCCTTAGGTTCTAGGACATTTAATGAATAAGTAGGAGCTTTCTGAGCCTTTGGGTTGTGAATTCACTTTTCTCTCTAAAACCAGCCACATTAATATTCCACATAGTGTGGCATGTAACAGTGTTGAACACTTGATTTAAAGAAAATGCAGGCTATATGGTATATCTATGGTTACATGCAGTGTGGTATGTCTTTCACTTAGAAATAGCTTGAAAATAGAATGTGGCTTTCCTTGGAAAAAGCAGAAGTTAATCTTGGTTGGGACCACTCCTATTTTAAATGTTAAGTTTCCTATGGCTGGTTATTTTGATGTTGATGGTGCTCCAAAAATGTTGACAGAAGATACTCTCTTAGGGCAGCAAGAGTGGCATGATTGTGGATTTTAACTTGTGAGTTTCTCCCAAGTCTCTAGTGGACCAATGTAAAGTGAAAAAGTAAAATTAACAAGGTAAGAATCCAATTGGAAATCCATTTTTTAACTACATCACATTCTAAGGTATTAGTGGGAATGAGTCTTGAGAGTGTAAGTGATAGCCAAGGCCAGGATGGGGAAGCCAGTGCACTGGCCAGCTTTAAAGCCACTTTCCAAAGCTGAAGAAAGCTTTAGATTCCAAAAATAGTTGAGAATGAACATGGCTTTTTAGTCTTACCTTGAGAGAATATAAACTGTTTTTCCTCTAATATTGGGAATAATATTAGAAGTACTAGTTGACTGACTTTCCAGCTCGAGTGTTGGATAAATCAGGTCACTTTTTTTTCCTCATGCAGCTGCCGAGACAATAGAGAAGATATGCTTGAACACTTCAGTACAAAGAATTGCTCCCTATCTCATGCAGCTGAGACTAGGATGTTCCCCCTGCACTCAGCACTGGTGAGGCCTCACCTCGAGTACTGGGCACAGTTCTGGGCCCCTCACTTCAAGGAGGGTGCTGAGGTGCTGGAGCGGGTCCAGAGGAGAGCGACGAGGCTGGGGAAGGGACTGGAGGGAAAGTCTCATGAGGAGAGGCTGAGGGAGCTGGGGTTGTTTAGCCTGGAGGAGACTTAGGGAGGACCTTGTCCTTCTCTGCAACTGCCTGAAGGGAGGGTGTAGTCAGGTGGGGGTCAGGCTCTTCTCCCAGGCAACTACTGACAGGAGGAGAGGCCATGGCCTGAAGCTGTGCCAGGGGAGGTTTCAGGTGGGTATCAGGAAGCACTTCCTGACAGAGAGGGTGATCAGACATTGGAATGGGCTGCCCAGGGAGGTGGTGGAGTCACTGTCCCTGGATGTGGCACTTAGTGCCACGGTCTAGCTGATGTGGTGGTGTTGGGTCATAGGCTGGACTTGAAGATCTCAGAGGGCTTTTCCAGCCTCAGTAATTCTGCGAACAATACGATTAATGAGATTCACCTATCAGCACTACGTGATTTTACAGTATATTTCAAATTAATATAATTTAAAACATGGTTTCTATATTTCCAATATTTTCAACCAACTTTTAAAATCACTTTTATCCTTCTCTGAGCAAGCACCATGGAGTTTCAAGCTGCATGCATCAACATGACTGTGCAATTTCCCCCGTTACTTCATCCACATCTACTTCACTGTACCAGTACTGTAACTGCAGCTCTGGGAACACGCTAAGTTTATGTTAGTAAACTTGCACTGTTTTCATGGCTGAACTGGTGTCCCTGCTGCAAAAGAAGATCAATAATCTTAGATAAAAGAAAAAGCAGAAGCTTGGCATTAAACAAACATCACCGTAGGCAACATTATTGCATGAGTTTTCTGATCTTCTGGAATCTGCTGCCAGTGTTTAAATGACCTGCAAACTTCAGAAACTACAAATTTTGAATGTTGACAAATAATTTCAGACTAAATTGCTTTAATTTCTCCTGTTACAAACCCCCAATCCTTTACACAAATTCAACTCGTTCTTTCAGATCAAAGGTACCCAAATAGTATTTCTTACAAGTGCTGCCCCTAGTTTCTTTTCTTCCTACACCTTCCCCTGATGCAGTTTCTATTAGCAGCCTGTCACTGACATTTTTCTCTCTACCACACCTCTGCAGTCTCCCGCTTACAGATACAAATCCTTCTACTTGGAACTTACGGAACAGTGCTCTAACTCCACATTTCTGTCCAAAGAAAATATTGAGAAGACTCTCAGGCACCCCTTCGTGGTGTCATCTCAAACCCAGCATTGCTTGTGTTTTCTCTCTTCGATAGCTGAACAAAAATGCTGTGACCCTGCCACTCACTCAAATCCAGTAACATCAAAGTCATCTTTAAGCGTGACCTACTCTCTCGCTTCTGAGTCCAGGCTACATGAAAACTGTAGCAGATCTTTCTTGTAAAGCTTATAAACCACAAGTTTTTCTCCCCAACATTCGTATCACCAGCCTACCCTCATCCCGCGTTTTGATTACTAAAGCCTCCTTTCCTTTGGCCTTCACAAGCACATACACATTCAGATCACTCAAAATGCTGTCACAAACACCTCCAGCCCACAGCATCCACTCTTTGCACTTCTTCCCCCCGAAGTCCCATCACATGAACTGCGCTTTCAGAAACAGCATCTCCCAATCCTACTATTGCCCATTTATTAATTTCAGTAGCAGCTTACTGGCAACACTTAAGCTCATTCATTGACATCTTTCCATCTTCTATTTAAAACCGCTTTGCTGTACTGACCTCTGAAACCCTGACAATGCCTTTGCTCTATTGAAGCCTCATCTTCCCTCATAAGCAATGCCTCCTATTTTCTATCTGCCAGTCTCTGTGTATCATCTGCCCTTCACTTACTCTTAAATTTTAACTCTGCAGAAAAAGGAACCTTTTTTATTCCGTGTTTGTTCTACAACTCTCTGCACAATGAAATCCTGGGCTTTCATACGAGTTTCCCAGTGTCATGGTAATGTGCCACAACACTCATTAACCTTGGGACTAGATTCTGTCTTCCACAAAGCAAGCACAACAACTTCAAGATCACAACATTCTTTCCCACACTCCTTCAGCAATATTCATTAAACCCTTTTTAACTTGGGTGCCATCCACGTTTTTCAGTATTCGCATTTCTTCAGCTTTCTTGCTTTCCTAACAATAATGCCAAACTCCCTCCAAACTCACTGCTTGTCTGTATTGTCTCCCTCCAAACCTATCACCAATATTCACAATGTTCTTGCATCCTTTTTCCCCCTGGACTTACTGGATGCAACACTCATTTACCTGGTGTCCTTCCAACCTCACCTTTAGAAAAATAACCTGACTGACAACATCAGCTTTGGGCTTCTTACATCCACTGAACTGCTGCTCTTCTGATTCAACATCTGGCACAGCTTTCCTCTCAGACTTCCTACTAACTGAAGTCCGGTACAGAACAGGACTCCCCTTTTCACCCTCCTATTTCCTGTCCCCCTCATGCCACATTCCCAACTGCCTCTCTGAAGCACATTTCACTTCCTAAGAGTCACCCAGATCCGGCTTCATAAGGTCCCTTTCTGTTTTTATTGCCCAGAGCTTAGATACCTGCCTCACCTTTTTCCATCTCGCCCCCTATATCCTTGTTACCTTTGATTTCCAGAGCATTATTTTTTCCCCAGTTCTGTTGGGTTTTTGAGGTCTTCTGCCCTGCCACTCCCTCTCTCTTTCCTTTGTCTAAGGCACTTTTATTCACCAGCTTAGTCAGCTTCCTGTCCCTTAAATGGACTGTAAATTTTGCATTTTTCTATTCGCTCTTCTCCAAAACAATTCCAGTGAATCCTCGCACGTGAAACTCTGCTTCCCACTGCAGTCTGGGCTCCCTGATTGCTCAGGCTGCCAGCAGGCCCTTCAGTCCAGGGCTGCCTCCTGGAAAACAGCCAGTGGCTCCAGCAGAGGTGAAACAGGGTGCGGTTCCGAGGGAGTCTCCCTCCAGGCATCACTTCCTCTGTTACAGAAGGGTGAGAATGCACCCGTGCCAGTATTTTCCATTCCCACAGTCCTACGACAGTATCCAAGCTACTCTCGTAATATTAAATGCTCCCCATATGCCTGACACCCCACCCAAGGCACGCAACGTATTCTTGACATCACGCTATAAACTGGTCACTCGAGTAGGCTGCAACAACTCAGTTAAGTAGAGAGTCTCTACAGGGAGTGGAACTGGCTCCTGCAACAGAGCTGGGATCAAGAGTAAAATACATGTTAAAAAGGAGCTCCTGTTTGGTGCTATCTGAAAGAACAAAAGCCTCAAAAACATACAAAAGGCGAAGTATCTTGGAAAAATTATCAAGAAGACAGCACTATGATAGCAGAACACACCCTCTAGAAGCTGAAAGAGGGAAATACCTGCTTCAGATTATCATATCAATGGAACTGTTATACATAAATGTGGATTCCATTTCTACAAAGTAAAAGACTCCTCAAGGCCACTCCTCCAGTCTTTGCATTTACTCTCTTTTACTGTTTACTTATTTCACTGTTTCTCGGGCAGAATAAGAGCTGTGGTACGTGCACATTCAATTTGCAATACCTTCAGAATGGGGTTTGGGTTTTTTGTGAATAGTTACATTATCCTATTCCTTCCTCCTTCTCTACTTCCACTGCCTCCAAGAAATCAGGAACCCCATTTACCGGTTCTGCAGGCTTTTTATCTGTCTGTCTCTGGGTTCCTTTAACAGGGAAAGGCCATTCGGGGCGGGAGAGGATCACCCTTCTTGGATCCAGTGCCTCTGTGCTCTCTCAGTCCCAAACCTGTCTGGAGTAAGGTTGGACTTGGACGATTCTCTGCGTTTCGCAATACATCCTTTTTAAGCCCTAAACATGTATGCTAAAGCCATACTCGTAACAGTATCTTAAAAGTAGAGTTTTCCTATTTCCAAACACTAAGACTTAAATATTAAGCAACACTGATGCATTTTGGTTTAGTTATCTTTGTAAAAAGCTCCATCTTAGTGAAACCACATGCTAGTATATGCTCCTTAAATAAAAATATCCAACTGTAAACCTCACCTTCATGTCTCTCACGTAAGCAAGAAGAGAGAGTCTCCTTTCAGACTACATACAGAAATATTTTTTGAAGTAAGCAGTACTTTTTCCTGCTATGATTGTTTTATAACCATGTTGTGACTTTGTCAGCCTGACTATACTGAGATAGAATTGCTGAGACACTGGTTTGATTCCTGACTCTGTAGTATAAAAGGTTTGGGAGAACTCATCAAAGACAAAAACCTTATAGGCATAAATCGCTAAGAAGCCGAGGTTAAAAGTTGACATTTGATGATAAAAAGTCTGATGGAACAGACGGGGTTTTAGTCAATACATCCCAGCATCAGGATAATGCGGAAATAATGTTGAAAGACCATCAGTCTATCTATTCAGCAAATTAGAAAATAACCTAGATATCATAATGGATTCCACACACACCCCCACCCCCCCAGTGTTATTTTTAGACTCTCGCATCTGCACTCCTACATGCCTGTCCAGTAGCAACCTTGATGGACAAACACTTTGGGGTTTTTTTTCCTTTCAGGAAAACACAGGACAGATGGTGCTGAAAGTATTTCTCTCTGAGATAACAAGTTTTCTGCTTTTTATAAATTCACTCATCTTCAAACTGTGACAGCTGTGAGTTTAAAGATAAAAATCAAAATGATCCAGATCTTGCTCATCTCTTTTCTCTAGGGTCCCCGAAAGGTCACACAACTATGTCTCACTTAGAAGTTTCCCCGCTAAATGTGAAATGCATTTCTTTTCCAAGATGAAACTTCCTGGTATGGTCGAAAGAAGCGATGTACCCCTCTCCTTTATTTTCTAATTTGTGTCTTAGGCCTGTATTATGAATTCAGAATCTTCTGGATCCGTCTGATAGTATATCAGACAGTATTTACCTCCAAGATCTATTTATAGCACTAACTACATTCCTGCATTCCTCCCATACTAGTGTACATGACCATGTTACTAGCCTACATTATCTACTCCCACTTAGAGTGTTAGATTGTACTTTCTATACACCCTGGTTACCCTCATCATCCTCCCCTGCATCCTGTTTGGTTTGAATTTATCTTTCTCCTCCATGGCTGACCAAAATTACACACGTTAGTTTAAAAACACTCTCTGGGGCAGCTGTACAGGGACACTTGCATGCCTCTATACCAGGAATATATGTATCACACATCCCAGAGTCACATCTGCAATCTTCCTGACGTCACACAGCAGGTTTACAGTTCTCCTCTGACTGGCCAGAAGGCCCGAGCCTTCTCCATGCCAGTGCTTCTGCTGGATAAGCTCTCAGCTACATTTGCCATCTGCTCCTGAATCTACCACTTTCTGGTTTAGGAAGTTAGGTTGTGTTCATTTCTGTTACTTCATCTCTGAGGGACAACCCATTTCAGTTGTATAAAGAAACCTCATCCTCTGTGTCAAGGGCTCCTCCTACACAGATTTAATCAAATTCGATCAATTAGTTCAAACATTTTCATGAAAACACTAAGTCAGTTAGTCTCAATGTATGAACAGCTACTGGCAGCCAAACCTATTTCACCACTACACTGCTCCACCTATTTCAACACCACATAGCTAACATTTTATAAGCCAATTCCTATCTAATTTACTGTTCACGCTACTAATCCCTGTCTTCCTCTGATCGTTCATCACCTGATGTGCTGTGGAATGCATTACAAAAGTCTAGATGAATGATATTAATTGCATCTTCCAGCCACAGAACAAAGCGGCCCAACCTTTCTGTTCAAGCGGGTCTACGATGTAGCTTTTCAAGGTGCTGGTGACAAGAACAGCCCATGATTAGGGGGAAGGGGAGGAAAACCACAGCAGATATAAGCAGTCTATTTGTAAACACTTAAGGCTATGAATAAAAGCCAGCATGAATTAGAAAATAATGCATTATGTCAAAGCAAATTTCCTTGAGAAATAGAAAAGCAGACTTCAGAAGCAGCTCTACATCCTGATGTGTATGTTTGACACGGCTTCCTATGATATTCACACATACAAGCTACATAGATTAGACCCAAATGAAAACAACACGGATGCATATCAACAAGGAAAAAAACCCCAACAACAAACAAACAAACCAACCCCCCCAAAATATTCAGAAATCAACTCTATCTCATTGTCAAAACATGCATCTCAAATGCAGTTCCCAGTCACCTAACACAGGGTCTGCTTTGACTCACTATTTTCATTAGGGACCCAGATGACAAAACAGAGACGACATTTATTCAAGTGACAAACCACCAGCTTGGTGGGACTGCAAATTCTATGGGAGGACAGAAAGACAAGTGGGACAAGTGGTCTGAGGAAAAAAGAGGGCATGCAAAAAACACTGCTTGTAGGCAAAAGTCATCAGCAGAAAAGCTGAAAGGAGATCAGCTGGCTAAGGAGAAATTCCACAGAGAAAGTGAGAAGTTAGATTTAATTTATGAACTAGTATTGAGTTAACAGTAACGTGCTGTAAAAATGCAAACATAACACTGGGATACATGAATGTCAGTAAAGCCTGTGTTCAGCATTTATAAAGCCTCAGCTGGAGCACTGCAAAGTGAGCTGAGTTTGGATATTGTTCTTCCAGACAGGTATGTGCTCAAAAGAGAGAAAAAAATGAGCACAGTTTTGGAAAGTATCATGGATGAATACAGACTGAAGAGACTGGGAGGTGAAAACAGAGTTGGGTGTGTCTCCAGCTACGAAAACAGGATGCTGCAAGGAATAATTTCTTAATCTCTATAGCAGACACAACAAATTTTAACGGCCTTAATTTAGATTGCATGATCTCATGGTCTTTTTCAGTCTTATGATGCTAGAGTATCTGTAGGGTCACTTACCTCTCCCAGATAAATCAGCATTTAGCAACACATGCCCAAATTAATGCTATATTTAAGTTTGCTTTTATAATGCCATCTGCCTCCCTACCCACCATCACCTACTTCATGGCTTCTCTCAACACCTACAAACTGTTGGTCCTTCAGGGGCCACAAAGCAAAGGGAAGAGTCTCGAGACACTGCTCCATGGCAGCAATGCTCTCAGACTCTTGAGTGAGGTACCAGTTTCCCCCTCCCACACCAATCCCAGCCTGCAGATGCCCACCGATGGGGCTGAGCAGGAAGACTTACCCGTAGACCTTGGGCAAGGTTCTGGCAGATCCTGCCTCACCTGAAGGCCACAGGCTGGCCTGCCTTGTCTAGAAAATTGATTCTTCTGAAAGATAGGTGTTGGGTCACTGAAATTAGCTCTTTGAAGCCAGCATGTTATATTTCACTTTATTTTCTTCAATCTCCCAAGTCCTTGATTATTCACCTTCCCATACGCTCTCCAAAGCTTTACGTATTGTGACGGCCGACTACAATCTTTTAATTACTTGCACAATTATTCCTTTCCCCCTCTTCATGCTGGTAGTGCTTTTTCCAATCGTTGGTACCACCCTGAAGGAAAGGTCAGCTAAAATAAGTTACAATGAGCACTAATTCTTTCCTAATTCTGAGATGGAAATTTCTCTTGGTCTAAGTAATTTACAATCCTTAAGGTCTTTCTGGTTGTAGTAATTTCCATTCTCTTATTATGCATCTTGCCTTTTCATCTGTAGTTACTATCCTTACTGGAAATTAAGCAAAAAATAGTTACTACTTTCATTGTGTATTATTGTTACTATTCTCTACCCCTCTCACCAGACAAAAGCTACTTCTTTTTATTTATTTTCACATCATTTGCAAGATGAAAATCAACTTTGAGAGAGAATTAAGTCACTACTCGCAGGATTCCTGCATTACTCTTACTGTGCATCTTCAGGCTGGCTCTTCACACATTTTGGTCTGCAGACCAGGAGAACTCATCCCTATTTGGGACTTAGTCTCCAGACAAATTTTACATATCTGTGACTTCAGTAAGTTGAGTCCTCAGGCTCCTTACACCTGTGATCAGTTTTGCTTATTTAAATTTGCCACTGAAATTCAAAACCTAAATTCCAAACCAACTTTGCTATTTATTTTTTTTTTTCCCTCACATATTTCAAACTGAATCAACTTTTGATTACTACGGATGGAATTTTAAGTTGCACTTCATCTGATTAAACGGCCACTGAATGGGAAGGTGGTGAACACCTCACCATCCCCCTTGTCTGCTCTGGAAGCCTGATCCAGCAGAGCTCACCCCCCCTGCACCTCCACTGACTCCGTTTTCTCTAGAGTCACCTTGCTGATGTAAGTCCCGCCTTGGCTGCCTGACTGCTAGCATCAGCTAGGCAGGGGGCAGAAAGAGTGAAGCCAGCTCTGTCAGAAGCTGATTAAGCATAAAGTGAAACTTAATCCTCAATCCAAAATGATTTTCTAGAATATCCGCATTGTTTTTCAAAACAAAGTCTGAAGCAACACCGGCTTCCTGTTGGTTCAGTCCCTAGGTAAAGAAAGAAACTTGCCAGCAATCACATCCAGGAATACCTTGGCCCCGTCATTTCTTCTCTCATCTCTACCTGGGAAAGTAAGCCACCTCATAACAAGCAATATTTATCTAACAACACTACAGAGATCCCTATCCCTACTCGAGTCTAACCCTGGGGCTAACAACAGATTCTTTACTCCTTCTGTCATCTTTCTCCAAAGTGATTTTGAGCCAAACTGTTTTCGTCTGTCCTTTTTGCACCAAGGTATTTTTTCTAGTCTATCATATAATCACTACTGCACGACTTTCGCTTATGGTTATTCTGAACAGCACAAAGTGCTTTAAATACATGTAGTTCAGTTATTAAGAGTTATTAATTCTCTCATGCTTCTGATCCTCAGATGCTTTATATCCTAACCTCTATCAGAAGCTCCCATTCCTCCATTTTGTTGTCTAGGCTCCAAATATGTATACACAACATTTCAGTTGTTTCTTAGTAACCACATCCCATTATCCAGTGAGAAGCTTTCCCCAGCTGCAATCCCTGACTGTCATTTTCCTAAATCTTGGAGCTCTTTTCCTTCTCAATTAGTACTAGTCTTCTACCCACTGGCACGTCTCCATATGCCAAGACAGAAACAAAGGTTTTCCCAACAGCTCTCTGTCGAGAGCTGAAGTCCGAACGGCAGTCGCATCGGTTGGACAAAGCTTTTTTCCTTCCTGAAGTTCCCAGGCATTGCACTAGCCACCTTCTCTAAAGGCAATTTTTGTAGGTACTTGGGGGCAGAGCCTAGCTCCTCAGAGCTTTCTCCTCCAGGGGCCATAATTGCAGGTAAGATCATCACACCATCTACTCTGTGTCTTCTCCAGTACAGTATGCACAGCTGTAATCCACCGTGGTAGAAAATCCGCTGTTGTTTATCCTATCGTGAAGGCTAATGATGGAGTCTTTCCTTCCCACTCCCACTCAAATCCCCTCAGGATCTTTCTCAGCTTTCTCATTCTTCCTTATCTTCCTTCCCATTCAGCAACATCGTCAGTCCCACCAAGAAATCTGCAATTCCTCAGCAGCATGAGCCTTCTCTTAATTCTTGGATCTGGTTTAAGTTCCAGCCTCGTGGCCAGCTGGATCTTGAGTCCCTCTTCTACATTTTTTTTGCCTCTTCACTTCTGAACTGTATTAGTGATTTCATGCATACTATATTTACTCATCTTAAACCTGCCACTTCTCAGGCTTGCTCCACTGCTCCCTGGATTGTTAACTCTTCATCTCTTTCAAGTCCTTGCCTTCAAAAAGGATGCACACTAAACTCCCTTGATATACCCAACAGTTACATAGTAACTACTTATCAGCTGCTTGACTTTTGAAACCTTTTGTCTAAAGGAACTTCAACCCTTCCTTTAGCTCAGCTGCGGTTAGCAGCAGGAATCAAGTCTCACACTTGAGTTCAGATGCTATCCCTGCATTACATTAAAACCAAACACTAGCCACTGACCCTCAAGAAACAAGATTTGCTTCCCAGCCTCCCTGGGGAAAGGGTCCTATGCTGGCTTGGTTGACCTTTACTAAAAGCTCAATGCTTTATAACAAACTGGATGTGTCAAAGGCGTCTGCTTTGGCTATTCCCATGGAAGTCTATCCTCAAAGGAGGAAAAAAAAAGAAAAAGATTTGAGTTCACAGATGTTTAACCGAGAAATGTTTGAAAGCAAGGGGCTGTTTTCTTTCTTGGCAATCACTGTTCTTGACTAGTGAGGGTCATGCCGTCAGAGATCAGAAAAGGAAGCGTGCCCCAATGCTGGCACTCGGTGCTAAAGGAAAAGGAAGATGTAAAGTGAGGAGAAGGCACAGGGGGCAGAACGAGAACCACCAGAAGGGTGGGAAAGAATGAACGGGCACAGCAGCTGGAAAAGGATTGACAAGAATAGAAAGCTGTGTGCCTCCCAGCACACATCCCCCTGGAAGCTGGAAAGGCACCTGTACGCTCCACGCAAGCTCTCCATTTCCTAACAAGACGACTTACTACTTTTTTTTTTTGTACCCGGGCCACAAAACTAACCAGCCAAATGGTTTGGGAAAAAAACAGCTCTGCTCTGTGAAACGCTGGAGTACTAAATGATAGAGTGAGGAGATAAGCTTTCCCCTACCTCGCTACCTTCTCCTCATCACTGAAAACAGCTCTCCAAGGACACCACCCTCACCCCCCTCCAAACCGACTGGACAGAGGGGTAATTTATTCCTTGTACTACCTGTTCTCAACAGCGTTGAAGTAGAAATCATCTGTGCACTCTGCACTCTGCCCACATGTGTTCTGTGTGACACCTTCCTGTCTTTCCTGGCCTGTGTCACTTCTGAGTACTTTCACCATCTGCAAGATCCAGCATGCTTATGGAAGGGTGAGGAGCATGGTCATTATTTTTGCCTTTCAACTTGGAACTCTCTGTAATTTTTAGTTCAGTTAAGTTTTCCTAATAATTTTTTTTTAACAGTATTTCAGTTGACTTTTTAAATTTATTTTTTTTTGCCCAACAAGCTAGGCACAACTGATACGAAGCTATCAATAAATCAAATAACAGCATCCAACCTCGGACTGCTCAAAAGTTGGGGGATTTTTTTACTCCTATTTAAGATATCCTCAGGCTGTGCTTATTCAAGATATAAAGCAAGCAATGGAGGAAAGTTTAAAAATGAAGCTTCCCTTTGGTCTTTATATTCTCATACCTGTAAAATTATTCTAGGAACTTTACTCCCTTCCCCACCCCCAAAGTAACAAGAAAAAGCTTTACATTAGCTAGGTACCAAGGGAACGAAAGAGTAACTTTCACTGACAGGTTTTTGTTTTTCTCTTTCAGACCTAGACCCACCAGTGGAGCTAGACAACAGGGAAAGCACTACATCTCTGGGACTCTTACCCTCCCTCCCCACCCCTCTATTTCCTAGTGCTATAAAATCAGACACTGAATTACTACGGGAGAATCTATCAAATGAGTGACCCAGTTCTGGTCCAAAATCCCAGCTGTGAGTCACAGAGCCATGTGCCCTATAAAAAGCAAAAATCTTAACCTCCCCCCCCACCCCCCAGTCTGTTCTGGTACAAAAAAAGAAGAGGGAATGTTTTCCAATGAATATAAAAGGTAAGAACTTTTTAGAAAGTTCCATACTTTTAGAACTATTTTTCCTTATGAAAAAAATCAAATTAAAAAAATAATAATAATAAATAATAAAATCCCTCTGGCATACCTGCATAGATATGCTTCATTTCTCTCTCCCAGTCATTATTTAGTCCCTGAAACATTTAAACTCTTTAAGTTTCTCTGTAACTGAATGATACCTGGCTTTCTCTGTAAGTCTGCTAATCCTGAAAAGAAAGGGGATAAAGAAAAATGTATCTGTGGTTTTAAGTTTATTTCAGTAGAAGTAAAGATGCTTTGTATTAAGTGGCTATAATAGTGGTTTTAGTGATAGAAGAAAATACATGTCCAGTTTAGGGAGATGGAACAGAGATATTCCAGCTATGAAAGATCTCTAAGTACACTTACAAGAATTGTGCCTTCTCCCCCTATTGGCAACTTTTTCTCTGCCTTCAAACTATAAAATGACTTAAGTGACATATCAGTGGACTTCAGAAATAAATACCTTACCATTGTAATGAAAAAGAAATGGACCACTACTCGTAACAGCAGAATCTAAATTAGGTTTCTATATTTAGAAGTACCACCTTTCTTTTGAGGATAGTAACGTGCTCCAGGTGAAGGGCAACAGAATTCATACGATGTTGGTACAGAAGCTGCTGAACACGAGTATGGGTGGGAAGAGAGAGTGAAGTGAAAGGAATTTATATATATAATGACAATGGCTATCGAATGTAATTGTGACATCAACATTAAAACTAACTAGAAGATGGGAGGCCTATGAAATTGAAAAGTGAGGTTTAACTAGTTGAGTTCTAGATCTTTAAAGAAATTAAAAGGACAAAGCTATTCATTTCATCATCAGCTTTTTATTTATGACCTTTCAAACAAAAGAATTAAGACATGATAACGACATCAGATATCAGTTATAGTAGTAGTGTTGTAGTCATTTACGTCTAAGGATGAAGACTGACACTTCTATTTCAGAACTGAAGAAGAATTTGCATTATTAAAGCTTAGCAGCTTAATTCCTTCTGTATCTGTCAATCCAATAAAACATATTAGCTCTTCCACAAGCCTTATTTCACCTGTTAGTTCACAAAAATATCACAGATTTTTCTTCCACAGCATTTTCCCCCCACAAACTCCATTACACTTCAGTTACTCCTTTACTTTCAGTTACTGACACACTTTAAAAAGCTCTGGAAGTGAAACACAGTATTTTAAAGTAGATTCTATGAGGGAAACTTACTCCTCCTTCATTTTTGCCTTTCATTCCATCTCATTTTCTTTGTCAATGAAATGTTCCCTGGCTGCATTTATTGAAAATAGTCAAGGTGACCCTAACTCGTTTATTTATTATCTAAACCATCCAACCACTCCAGATGTTCCATTCCAAATACATTCAATTTATTTTCATTTCCATTTTAACCAGACATCAGACCCTCTGAGACAGCCAAACAGAAAAAAGATGGAACCTGTTGAGAAAAGCTGCAGTAGTCAGAAAAGCTGCACTATGCAAACTGTGATGGGCTTTAGGCGTGCAGACTTTGATCGCTTCAGGGATCTACTGGCCAAAGCATCGTGGGACAAAGCCCTAGAGGGAAGGGGGGCCCATGACAGCTGGTCAGTATTCAAGGATCACCTTCTCCGTGTCCAGAAGCAAAGTATACCGACAAAGAAGAAGGCAGAAAAGAATGGTAGGTGACCTGCCTGGATGAGCAAGGCGCTCCTGGACACGCTGTCACACAAGAAGAAACTTTAGGAGTGGAAGGAAGGACAGCTAGAATGGGGGGCATATAAAGAAGCTGTCTATGCAGCAAGAGACCCGGTTAGAAAAGCTAAAGCTCAGTTAGAATGAAATCTAGCCAGGGAGACCAAGGGGAACAGCAAAAATTTCTACAGGTATATTAATGGTAAAAAGAAGACTAGGGAAGGTGTGGGCTCCCCAAAAAGGAAACAGGAGAACGGGTGACAAGTGATATGGAGAAGGCTGAGGTTCTCAATGACTTCTTATCCTCAGTCTTCACAGACAAGGGCTCCAGCCACACCCCCAGAGTCACAGAAGTTGACGGCAAGCATTGGATGAAAGAACTGCCCATTGCAAGTGAAGATCAGGTCCATAACCATCTGAAGAACCTGAAAGTGCACAAGTCCATGGGACCGACGGGACAAACCCAGGGGTGCTGAGGGAACTGGTGGATGAGGTTGCTAAACCACTGTCTATTAGATTCCAAAAGTCCTGGCAGTCTGGTGAAGTCCCCACTGACTGGAAAAAGGGAAACACTACTCCCATTTTCAAAAAGGGAAAGAAGGATGAACCAGGAACTACAAGCCAGTCAGTCTCACCCCCGTGCCTGGTAAGATCATGCAGCAGATCCTCCTGGAGGCAATGCTAATGAAGAGGTGACTGGGTACAATCAACACAGCTACACCAAGGGCAAATGGTGCCTGACAACCCTGGTGGCCTTCTATGAGAAGTTCACAACATCAATAGACAAGGGAAGAACAACTGACATCATTTAGCCGGACCCGAGCAAAGCCTTTGACACTGTCCCACACAACATCCTGGTCTCCAAGTTGGTAAAATATGGGTTTGATGAATGGTCAATTCAATAGATAAAGAACTGACTTAATGGCTGCACCCAAAGAGTGGCTGTCAATGGGTCCATGTCCAAGGGGAGGTGACTGACAAGTGGAGTCCCTCAAGGGTCAGTACTGGGACCAGTCTTGTTTAAGATCTTTGTCAGTGCCATGGGCAGTGGCACTGAGTGCACCCTCAGCAAGTCTGCAATGACCCCAAGCTGTGTGGGGGCTGACACGCTGGAGGGAAGGGATCCATCCAGAGGGACCTGGGCAGGCTGGAGAGCTGGGCCCGTGCCAACCTCATGAAGTTCAACAAGGCCAAATGCAAGGTCCTCCAGCTGGGTCAGAGCAATCCCAAGCATCAATACAGGCTGGGCAGTGACTGGCTTGAGAGCAGCCCTGAAGAGAAGGACTTGGGAATGCTGGTGGGTGAGAAGCTCACCATGAGCCATCAGTGTGCTCTGACAGCCCAGAGGGCCAATCGTGTCCTGGGCTGCATCAAGAGAAGCGTGGCCAGCAGGTCGAGGGAGGGGATTCTCCCCCTCTACTCCACTCTGGTGAGA
>WTSP01002023.1:24261-97601 GCA_025331215.1 Actenoides lindsayi
AGAGCTTGATTTCGATATGCAATGACCTAGATCTCTTCCCACCCACTTCTGCATACCTACCTGGGGCAGCTAAAAGGGTTCATGCAACTTTTCCAGGGAGGTTTTTTCTGCAGAAGCTGGCCCATACCTGGTGTTTAGGTGGAGTGCAGCAGGGAGCAGAGGGTGAGGGCACAGCCACTCTGCCCCGCAGTGCTCCAGAGGCACGTGGCTGGGAAGCAGGAGCCAGCCAGACCACAGCAACCGTGGGGCACGGGCACCCCATCCACCACCGCCCCTCACCACAACACACACTGGATACTCAAAGGACTCATTCAGGGCAGCTGCAGAAGGGCAAAGAGTTAACTTTTTTCTTCTTTTACCCCAGCAGTGTTTTGGAAACCAAACTCTCACTGGAGAGGACAACCCTCCATACAAAAGGCTAAGGTCTATGAATGCTTCCTAAGGGATGCAGCTCAGATACGTGTATTGCACCTATCATTTCAGGAAATAAAAAGCATGGCTAAGAACTTAATTTCATCTTGCTAACAGGCGAGTTCAATACAGAGATTATTTAAGAGCACTCAAACCAGATGCTGCATTATGTATAAAATGGCCATCTAAGCATTTACTCCAGAGCTTCCCTTTACACCCCCTGGGGTGGACTGGAGTGGACGAGTATTCTTGCACATTCATACAGTCTTGATTCCTTAAGGTTTTACATATTAGCAAAAGACATCTGCAAACCTAAGAAACAAGTTCTGCCTGAAAATCAGTACCATTGCAGGATGTTTGCATCTCTAACAGTTTGCTTCTTCGCTTTTCTGCCTACTGCACAAGTGGCCGGTGAAGCAGAGGAACACCAGTGTCTGAAAAGAGAAGCCCAGTTTCAAGGTCCTCTTCCATCTGCTTCAGAGCAGTTTGCATTATTCCTCATTCTGAACCAGGAACCCAAACCTTTTTCCCCTGCTTCTCATGTCAGCAGCAAAACCACGCTCTGGTGGGGAAAAGGACTGCTTGACCAAAAAAAACTTCCCACCAAGGTTTCCACCAGACTTTCCTGGTTTAGACACCGCTTATTTTGCCAAAAAGTACATTTCCACGGCGACCTCAACCATCTACCAACGGCTAATGGTCTCATCCAGTTTGCTTCACTAATTTAAATGGACTTCTCAATTGGAAACAATGACTATTTCCAGCTCTACCACATGATTAGAGCTAACTGGGGGAGAAAAACCCCTTGCATTAGAACAAGTATTATTCTCCACAGCACAAAGTACTAAAATTCACAGGTTATCAGCCAGCAGCTCTGAAGTCCGTAGAGCCTTCAGTGGAGGGCAGCATTTAATCCAGACAAAACAGATTTTGATACCGAGTTTTGCAAAAGGATTTCCCATGGGTACTCTGTTTTGACAACCGTTACCACATTGGAACATCTGAAATTACTCTAGTTTTTCCCACACTAAAAGTGGAGCCCAGATGACCATTGATTTCAGAGGCACTCATGGTTGTTAATCAAAGGCTCAAATTCTCATATCCATAAGGAAAAAGGGTGAAATGGGACCAATCAAAGCTTACTAAACTAAGCATTAGGTTTATCTTTTATAATAAAATTATCCCATAATATGTTTTATTCTGGGTACCACCAAGTTATCGTAAATGCTAACTTTTTAAGAGTTAAAGACAGAACTATGAAGATCTGTGCACTTAGTAAAATAAAAGGCCTATTGCATTACATTGTCAATTTAGCCAGCAAAACCTCACGTGTGTGAATGAGTGACTCTTTTTTCCACAACAGACTAAGAAAAAGAAGGTATATTATATTGAAGGGCATTAAGTATGATTAGATGCACCTCAGAAAAGCATGCCTGGAAAAAGATCTGTTCCTATACTAGGAACTGAACTAGCAGCAGTCTAGGAAGAAGTAACCAGATGAATTTTTTATTATTATTATTTTTAGTTTTTATTTTTATTTTTTTCATGTGCTGTATAAATAAATTTACCACACAAATATAATTGCATAAGCAATAATAAAGAAACTGTTTTCTACCTCAGATTATTTTACTTAACTGTAAGTTATCCACTTTTCTTAACAGAAGTGATTTCAAACAATTGTGGTATGTCAGCAAAAGTCTGTGAAATTAATCTATTTGCATTAGAGTCGGCTCATGACTTAAAGGTCACAGAAGCAGCTGACTGATGTAACCAAGGTATTTACATTTCCATAGAGCCAGACCGACGGAGATGCAATCGTGCCTCTAGGAGCCTGGCAGTTTGGTGCTGGAGTGTAGCTGGGAACAAAACCCCCAACTCAGCACTGGGAGCACAAACCACGCACCCCTGCGAGATCCATGCCGGGCGTGCTCCCAAGGAGCTCCCTCCTGGAAGATGAGACAGCAGAGCTGAGAAAATGCCCAGAGTAGGCCTGTTAAGGGCACTGCACCCTGCCCATCTGCCGTGCTGCTCCACATCATCTGCTCCAGTAGGCAGAGCCTGCATTAGAGCCAGGCTCTGATGCTGTCGCTTACGACCGTAGGAGCACAAGCTGCTCTAGGTTCCCCAAACCGCTTCAGTGAGTGCTTCTCTCCTACATAAGCAGAGCCAGCATCACACGGCCCTTACACTAAACATAGCAGCAGCCCTCCTCTGTTTGCAAGTAGCAAAAATTCACATCCTTTTTAGTAAGACACTTTTGATGCAAGGAAATCTTAACCTTATCACAAAGGCCGGGAAGTCCTGGGCTAAGCTGGTAAGTGACGGCATGCTTCTCTTTCCTACAAGAAGCCTTCTGTTGGACTGGTGCTGGCAAGGCTCCCTGAGAAGTCATGTGCTTTGGCATTTACTCTTTTATTGCAGTATATGGTTCCCCTTAGAACTTCCTGATCGACCGCTTCTGCTTCTCTGAAGAAGCAAGCAGATGTCCCTGTATTTGTTACATTCACACCACGTTTCAGGACTTCATTTCCAAACATGAAGGTTTTTTTTTTTTTCCAGATTAAAGTAAAATAATAAAAGATTTGGTCTTCCTCAAAGCTGCAGGTGTGAGATGGCAGACCAGAGCACTACCTGAACCACCCCTTGATGCTTCTCTAAATTCAGAGGAACCTCTTCCAGCCCCATAGAGACAATCTATCATCCCAGCCGAGAAACCTCCAATGTGAGAAATGCTCTGAGTGCAGAAGCAACCTGGGGTGGGGCTAAAAAAAAAGCAGCTTTTTAATCACGTCTCAACATGCAGAGTTGCTATCAACATATCCACACTACTATCAGAAAACACAAAGCACACCAGGTGCATGTTTACTTATTGTGCATGTAAAATTTTAAGGGCCTGGCATAGTTTATCCAGTGCTGATGATCTCGAGTGCACATGTTGAGTTGCCTGCAGATCCTCACATGAATTGCAGTGCCAGGCTCCTGGCACAGGAGACAGCTCCACCTAAATGTGTCTGGATTTGTACCTTGTAGCCACCTGAGATAATGAAAACTTGTTTCCTTTCAGCATAACATATGTAAAACACTAACCCGTGAAAACACAGCACATTTGAATGTTTACATGTAGAGTCAGGATTCAGGTGCTGTGCAATAGCCCCAGTTCATTCCTTCAATGAAGGTGTTCAGATTTGTAGGGGGGGATTTTTGAAGTATGGAAGGATAAGTTAAGAACTGCCTAGGTGATGCCTTGGTTTACAGCTTACAGCTAAGACTTCAAAATACTGACTCCACAACATAAAAGCTTTATCCATGTTCCTGTTATTGGAGAGAATTCAGGTGGGGTGATGAGGCTGAAGACTGTCAACATGTGCACAAGGGAAGATCACAGACTAACGTTTCTTGAAAAGAGCTTAGAAAGCTTTTATTGAGGAACCTTTGTGGCAGTACTGTGTTACTGTACTACCCTGAACCCTGCTGCCTCACGTCAATCGCCCCAACACCCGAGATTTCAAGCTCTCTTTTTCACAGGGTATTGTCCCAGCTAATGTGGTGATCAAGTTGGCTGGTACCTTCCTCACCTGGCATCCCCACTGATTTGCTTCTTCTGATGTCTGCAAAGCAGTTGATTGCACACATCTATTAATAGGAATCGATGGCAGGACGTTGTCTTCAGGTAGCTCTATTTTTAATATTCAAGGTGCACAGAATAGCATTGGATAACTGTACATTCAAACCAAAGACTCTTTTATCTGAAGTGCCCAAGGCTGCCGAGGGTCTGTGTGTCCAAGGCTGTCAGGAAGCTGATGCACACTGGTTTTATCACTATGCCTCACAGACACCTAAGTGCTAGCTCTCAACACACGCTGAGATAAGCTGACTTGGAAGCTAACCCTCAGTAGCAACTTCAGGTCTAGGTTTGTTGGGTTTTTCTGGGTGGTTTTTTTCTTGCATAGACTAATTCAAGCTAGAAAAGTTACCTTGCATTTCCCAAGCCCAAAATAAACCAAATCCCAATGTAGGGATTACACGAATTTCCTTCCAGAACCCTGAAATTCACAACGTGAAAACGGCAGTATTTTGCCTTGGTGTGTGGGTGGGCTGTTCTGCTGTTTGGTGGGTTCTCTTTTTTCCTGGTCAAGTGTACTTACAACTAGTCACAAAAGATGTGGATGAAACTTGTAGCTGTCAGAGAGCCACTCTCAGCCACATAGCATGCTTTGGAGTCTTACATAAGGAACACTGAAATAGCCACGGCCACGCGTGGCAGCTACTGCTGGGGCATTACAGCTGGGCTGGTTAGCAGGGGGCTGAGGAGAGCAAGGGGAGCTTACAACCCAGATGGCTCCTGAAGCCATGCTAATCATCTTCTGATGCTAGCAAGGGGAAGGAAAGAAAACTGGGACAACCCAGAAATTTGACTTTACAGCTTCATTTCTTTGTGCTGTTAGCATCATCTATCCTGTCTTCACTGAGGAGGACAAAAGCACTAGCGAGAATTGTTCAGTTGAACGCAGGGGCACAAGAGGGCATGAAGGGAAACTTTCAAGAAGGCAAAAAGAGACTTGAAAAAGACAGGTCAAAAAGGAACAGCATAATTCCTTCTCTTTACCTACAAAAAAAAAATAAACATAAAAATCTCCAAAGGGTAAAAAGAGCTATATTCCTAAAGAAGCTAGCTGACAAGATCTTGTCTCAGGGGTGCGTAACAGCAAAAGGAACTGATAACTACTGTTATTTCCATCTCTTCCATTACAAGAA
Organism: Actenoides lindsayi; assembly: GCA_025331215.1. Taxonomy (NCBI): domain Eukaryota; kingdom Metazoa; phylum Chordata; class Aves; order Coraciiformes; family Alcedinidae; genus Actenoides; species Actenoides lindsayi. Next base: position 29,428 of record WTSP01002023.1, read on the forward strand.
TATGAGCAGTGATAGGAGGTCACTCCCTGGTTTCAGCAATCCCCCCCACACACCTTCCCCTTCTGGAAAACGGAAAGGGGCACACAAAACGATCTCGCAGCTAACTGGAAACAGTGGTTTACAGACTGGTTTCCTGCGCCAGAGTCCGCATCCTATTTCACCGGCCTCTCCCTAAGACAGCGTAACTGCTTGCCATGTCCATGTCCATTTTTTACCACCATAGCACAGCACTCAGTGGCAAGGGCAACGTGGCAATAACTTTATTCCCTTGGTGGATAAAGCAATTCCTTTTGCTTACTGTGAACCTGCTCTTTCTATGTTTCACTGGGCGTCCACTGGTACTTCAAGGCACTAATTTTCCACGTGCTACCTCAACCGCTTTCATTGCCATACAAAAACCTGCCCCCCACCATCAGCCCTCTTCCAAGCCAGAGAACACAGTCCCATTTAAGACTCCTGAGGAAAAGTTCCTCAGTATTTTCTTTTGACCCTCTTTACTTTCATGGTTTTACTCTTCAGTCTTCAAGGTAACCAGACTGTGTTCACTATGCCATAAATCTTGGGTTTGCTTTGTCCTTACTCTTATTTTCTACTGCTTGCTGCTGTTCAGCCGATCACTAGAGCTAAAACCAAGATGGAAACTTGATTGTTCAATCAAGTGTGAATTTAGACTTAATTATTTTAGAGGGCTGGTGGCATTCCAGTAACTTTTTTTTTTTTTTAATGCCATCAACACGTTTCTGACTGAAAGAGCTTCACACAAAGGCTTACATCGGAGTAGAGAGTTCAACAAAGGAATTTCTTAATTTTATGGAATTTCAAGTTCACACAAATTTGAAATTCAAAATAACGTTATTGTTAAATTACCGGCTGATCTACCAGAACACTGTGTTTCCATTCCTACTTGACACTGTCAACAGTTGTACAAAATCAGTGTGTGCCTCATCTGGGAGAAGGGTACAAGCCAAAAAAAAAAAAAAATCATTTTAACTTGACAGCATTACTCCAAGGTCCTGAAACAAGTCTGCATTTGCATAGATCTGTATTATTTGAGAAAGAAGGCTGTAATAACAGCTTTAATTCCCTTGTTACTCTTACTAGTTGAAAAGATGGCTTAGGTGAACACTTGTAATGAATTTATTTTATACATTTTTTAAAAAATTGAAATAATTTGACATACAAAAGCTTTATTTAAATTTACTGTAAAATCTTCACTCTTGCAGACAAAATATTAGAAGCCAACACTAGGATAACAAGGCTTACAGGGGGAGAGACCATCAAAAGATACCACTATAAAAAAATCTAGTAGTCCAACTGGTGACTTGTGAGGAAACGTGCAAGCATACGGTATCTTCAGACCATCAGAAATCCATACCTCTTGCTGAGAAAAAGCCATACTACTTTTTCATTATTTTTATTTCCCAACATCTTTGTGTGTTGATAAATCTCATCTGTGTCCTGCACCAACACCAAAGTGGGATTCTGAACCACTGCCTTGGGTGAACTTCAGATGGAAACGCTTCCCGAGGCTGTTCAGAAGGATGTTTGCCAACAAAGCAGCTTGTGCAAGTGCAGACTGAGCAGGAGAAGAACACACTGATAATGTTGGAAAATATTTTCAAGATAACACCAAAGACCCGTGTGCACTTCAGCCAAGGAAGATCGAGATTTAATTTATATTTCCTGAACGTTAAAGACAGCATTTATAAGGTTCTAGATTGTAAGAGTGCATTCTTAATGGCAAGAACATCCCAAGAAGTATCTATCCACAAATCCCTTTAGCACAGAAAGGGAGACGTTGGTATTGTAGTTTATTCTCCAACAATGGCTTTTAGTATAAATAAAAACTTGTTTGTTTTTTTCTTTTAAGAGTTTGAAAGCATGCTTGAATTCTGTGCTTTGCTGGTGGAAAACAATCAATTGACCTGACTTCAATTCCACCTGAACACACAGCATATTGACTCTCTATAGAGGAGGAAAACAACGTATAGCGGTCTTCATAATTAATGCTTATAAACTGAATACTATTTTGGGCATTAGAAAGTAGAGCAGAAATTATGCTGGAGGAGTACTAGGAATAAGCCTTATGTAACTCCTGACCTCAAGTAAACATTAATAAAAGTGATGCTTATGGTAAAAAGATTCCTGATCATTTCTATTTCTGTAGCATCAGTGATGGAATGGAAGAGCTCAATTCCTGATTAACATTTAATATACCATGTATCAAGGTACTAGCTGCCTTTCTTTTTTTCTTTTTTTTCTTCTTTTTTTTTCTTTTTTTTTTGAGTGCAACAAAAATATACTAAAAACCTGTACTAGAAAGATTTTCAAGTATTTAAAGTACTTCCATGCAGACTAACTAAAAGATGCTCCAAACTATGTCACACAAGATAGAATGTAATCAACTGTGTCTCAGCTGAAGTTATTAAATTAGATCTTGCATAATGCTCTGTGCCATATTCCACTGTAGAACTCCACAGAAACTTTCTTTTTCATCTCTTTTACCCATCTTAGCTATGAAGAACTTGCCAGTTTTTAGGAATAAGCATGTTTTGGACAATTCCTAGCACTAAATGGAGAGCAGTGGGCAGAAGAGAGAATATAAGATCCATCATCTGCATTACTTAAAATTGAAAAGTACTGAAGAGTCTGAAAAAGGATGGAAAAATGCACAGTAAATCACAAGGCTCCAGACAAGGACCACCTCACACTGTTGACATAAAAACAGTGGATCACCTATCAGTGGGATTTTAAGAGATGATGGAAAAAGAGTACTATGCATAGCTACTATCATCCTTTCATTACATATGCAACTTTAAAATTTTATTCAGTTAAGATTAAAAAAAAAATTTCTAAAGTTCAAGAACAGCGGACTGAAAATTTGCACAGGCAACTTAATCCACCTCCCTCATCCACACGTAGGGAAGCAAAATGTTTTCCAATTTTTCCATGGCTGACTTGGAAATCCGAAGAATGGCTTTAAAAGTACAACTTCAGTCCATGATCTCCCAAAATCAAAATGGAAACCAGTATGACAGAAACTGCATCATGTGGAAGTATACTGACCCTGCAGAGACCCTAAGTCTCATCTGAACTCTTATCTTTAACTTACTAACCAAATAAAGTGCCTGGAAGAGCAGCAGACATGGGGGCCCCTGTCTGGAACTACATGCATTCTCCTACTCTAAAATATTCTCTCTTATAAAACAGAAGGATAGCTTGAGATGAGGATCTTCCTGAGCTGCCAAAACTGAATACCAAGTGTTTGAGTGCTCAGAAGCCAAGCAGCTCTGTTCCTCCCACTAACTGACGAACCAGAAACTCTGGCAGGCAGCCACGGAACACAAACCCAGAAGACCTTGCTTAAAACCAACCCACCTTGTCAGATGCTTTTCGAGCTAAGAAGCCTAAAAAGCTGTGCTGCGAGGCAACCACAAAAGCTGGAACGGTTATTAACAGAAGACTGCTCAGACCAGTCCCTAGAAGGAGATGAAAGACTATGCATATGAGCGTCGTAATTATTCGGCAGACAAGTTTTGGTGCTCAGGATTCACAGGTTTTATTTTTAGTTCTGAAAGGAAGTTGGTTTGGTTTTTTTTTTTATGGTCAATCCAGTTGGCCTCTTTCTGCTTTCACTACTCTTACTACTTTCACAAGAGAAATGACAGTACTCCTCGCTTTAGCCGCTCATAGGCTTTCCCGTAATGGTTACAGGAAACTGCAGTGAATTGATACTTGCATTGTTATTCGCAGAACGGCACGGGGGAGAGATGGCTGCAACCAGAATTAATGCATCATTCATTTCAGACTTACGCTTCCTACAAAATTCTGGCCATACATTTCAAGAACTCTTCGCTTGGCACAATTCCTAAGTTCATGTACAGTATCAGGGATAGAGCAGCCAGCTTGATTTTGTTTGTATGAGGAAAGCGCAAGTCTTAACGAAATGGACCCGTTAGACCACGGTCACGTTAAGGAAATCTTTCCACCTCAATACCGTAGGGGGGGGGGGGGGTTCCCCCCATTATAGCCAGAAACGGTTTTCTTTTCAAGTAATCACGCTTCGTACTTCAAATCCTTTTTTCCCTAAGCGGGCGAGCAGAGGTTTGCGGTAGAGACAGAGGTCAGCCGGCAGGCCAGGGAGGGGCGAAGGCGGCACGGCGGTGACTCGAGTCCCCTCGGCCAACCTCCGGGCTGCCCCGCCGGGACCTGCGGGGGAACGCGCTGCCCGCTGACTCCATCCGACCCAACCCGCGCAGCCGCCTTCCCTCCCGCTGCCATCACATCTGAGTCATACCCGGCACGGGGCCAAGAGCAAAGGAACGGATCGACCTGAGCAGACAGTAAATCCCGAGTCTGCTCCTCTTTGAGTATTATATGCAAATAACCTCTGGTGTAATCCCGCGTACAGCAACTCGCCTTTCAGCCTCGGTGAGGATGTTTCAATTTCACCACCGTCGGTAAAAACCCACAGCCCTTCTGACCAGGTAAGCACCCAAATGAAACATCAGAGATGCCTCTCACCAAAGTAAGGTAAAGAGATGACGGTGTTTTGCATCAACTGTTTGTTATTAGCAGGCTGGTGAAAGCGCTGACATCAAAAGTCCTTCAAACCACGTCCAAAAACCACCTTCAGATTTCACAGAATCCAGCATTCATCTCAACCCCTCAGAAACTGAGCCAGTGCCTTTGGTAGAAAGGAGGACACGTGAGAGCAGAGCTTCAGAGCACTGCTGTCAGACAGCAAGGCATGAAGCAGCTCCTGCCTTGACAAGACAGTCAGAGAGAGGCAGACTCGGCTAATAGTGCCATCCTTTCCAACCAGACAGGATGCAGTTCCGCAGTGAGACACTGCCGATCGACTCCGCTAACCTACAGCGCGGGCAACAACTCACGACAGAGGTATTCATTTCCACTGCTCATCACCACCCTCAAAAGAGCTGCTACGTGCTTACCTATCTTCTGCAGTATTTTTCAAGAAAATACTGACATCCAGAGTCAGCAGCATTTCCTAACTTTAATATTGTCAGCTAAAGAAAGAACAAAGCCATAAGTTAAACCAAGTCTTTTTATCAGCTGACATTTTTATATCAGATGAATTACTCCCTTCTTCGGGTACAATGCAGACTCTCAAACTAGAGGAATCAATCTTGCTGCCTAGAATTTAAAGGTTTCTGTAGTGAGAAATTTACCTTTCAGTTTTTAGTGATGTAAATTGGGGGGGTGGGGGCGGTGTTCTGGTAAAGGAGTAACTGGGACAGAAACTGTATTTTGAGATTGGTGTTAATATGGAGCTCAGCAAATCACTGTGTGCACATTTTACACGGTTACAATTTTCTCCAGTTATACCTGAGATCCGTATCATAATCTGTGAATACAAATTTAGAACTCTTTTTTCCCAGAAAAAGTTATCATTAAGGGATGATGTCAACTGTATGACCAATACATGCAGATTTTTAACACTTCATGGCTTGGTAACAGAAATACCCATTTTTATTTTATATATATATATATATAACACAAAAATATCTACTGGGGTTTTTTAATCTCTACTGGGGTTTTTTAATCCCTTTCCCCAACTTGCCCTCAATAAATACTGAGCCTTTTTCCACCTCTTTCTCTTTTTACAATGAATAAGAACTTTGTCAAATACTGCAATAGATACCAATTTATTGTGCTTTTAGCACTACAAAAATATACAGACACTGTCAGTATGTAGCAAAAAAACCTTTCAGGAGGCTATTAACCTTCACAAAGTATTTGAGAGTTGCTCATACTTACTGAGTAATGAAAAAACCATCCATCCAAAACATGCTCCTTCCTTCATCAAACTGAAGGTGAAGGAGAGGCTGAAACATCACGTTCAGTGTCACAGAAGCACGACGGGCTTTGTGGTAATATTCAAGCTCATAGAAGCTCCAGCGTATGCTCCTCACAGAGATGGGATTCATTTCTATGATTTTAGGGAGCACACTGGGGACTGCACCACCAGCCCAGAAAGGGTTTTTTTGAGGAGCCAGCTCCCATCCTGGGATACCTGAGAACATCACAAGGTAGTCACCCATGACGAACACCAAGAGAGTCTCTGCCAGCCTCTCCAGCTGTGTAGGAACAGGACTATAGATAGGAAAGTTGTTCAAGCAGCCACAACCCACCTTCTTCCACTGAAGGCCCTCCTGCAGCTTTGTTCCCAGACAAAGCTGCAACAAAGGCACATCAGCAGATGTGGGAAAAGCCTGAATTTCAGCCAGGGAGACTGCACCCTTGTCAGGTGACTGAACACAAGCTGTCTCATGGAAATGCCTGCTTCATCACTTCAGCAAAGCACTTTCTGGTGGAAGCTGCATGCTGTGTGTCCCGTGAACTGCTGGGACCGACCACGTACAGGCAACAGCACAACACAGCATTCAACTCGGAAAAGGAAGCTGTGGAGAGCACCTGAACATTCTGTCCTCCAGAGATAACAAAAACTACTTAAAGGAGATACTCATTGTTAACAATCCTGTACCTCACAGAAAATGTAAAGCTCTCATTCCACTGTCCCTGGAATAACTCGTAGGGAAAGGACAGCTATGAGGAGCATGCATCCTACACACAAGGCAGGTACCAGCACCACAAAACCACAGCTGAACAGCACAAGAGACAACTGAGGACCCAGGACACCGATTAAATAGCAAGCAGCTCTCAGGAATTGTAAAGGGAACAAGAGGAAAGGAACAAATGACACACTGACATGTTGTGTCTGCATTTCTAATGTCTCTTTTTTTTTTTTTTTTTTTTAGTCTAGACTATTACGGTTTCAAGTTTCTTTTCAAAATTAAGGTTACTGAAGCTGAATTCTCTGCAAAGTGTGGAATCAGAATTCCCAGAAGGGGAGCACAGTGAGAAGGGAGATTTGATGCTAGTGACAAAGCTTTAAGGAGAAGAGGTTTTAGAAGCACTGTTAGTAAAACAAAGCTCTAGCAATCAGAAGGTGGCAGAGGATGAGGTGTTCTGCACTCTAAGTCTTGTACCTGACCTCAAAAAACATGTCCTACTCACTGCCCTGGCAAACTGCACTATGGGCACAGGATCTAAAAGACGTGGTCCAGGGGTCCTTTTATCTGTTATGGTCACAGGAAGAAACTCATCACAGGATTGTTATATACATCTGTGAATGTCCTCAGAAATCTGGTTAGCCTCTTCTAAAACCACCAAAGAAGAGGTCGTGCAGCTCACTACTCAGTTCCTAAGGGCTAGGAAACACTGGGAATGAAAAGCTTTCGTTGTATTACCCGAAGAACATACCCAGTCTGGCCAAAATGACCTCCCTACAGTCATCAGTCTTGTGAAATGGGTCCTTGCACAAGACCTTGCAAAATGAGGAAGACAACTGGGGAAGAAGAGCATTGAGCTGGAAGTGTATCCCTTCAGCATCCTATGCGTCCAAAGCAAGGAATTCGCAGGAACTGCAGGAAAAGGATCCGTGATTCCTCAAGCCTCGACTGTATAGTGAAGAATTTGTGAAACAATAACATTGCTCTGTCTGTGGCCATCACCCCAGTTGCTCTGTCTTTGTTATGCAGAAGTAGCGGCGGGTGGGGGGTGGGGGGTGTCCTGTTTTCAGCTTTTCTTTGGAGAGCTGTGATGAAAGCAGTACAAATACCTCACTGGTAATCCGGGACACTACTCAAACACACACACTCCTTTCCATAGACACATCACTATTCAGCACTCCACCTGGAATCAAGACAAGGGATTCACTCCCATCCTTTCCTCCAAGAAGGGCAAAACTTACAGCCTGCAAACATCACCACAAAGAAGCAAAAGGAAAAACACACTGAACTCCATCCTGTTCTGATCTGCAATCTTCTGTGGCAGCAGCAATCCTCCTTCCAAAAGGTAAAACAAAGACAAGAGCTACCACCAGATAGTCTATGATTCTATTTACCTTACCAAGTAGGATCTACGTGCTCTTGTGAAAAAGCAGAATCATTTGAACCACCCTCAGCCTCTTCTTGCTGAGAAGAGAACAGGGAGAACAAAGACTCCCCCTTTTGACACCAGAGAGCTCCTGCAACAGCTCTCTGCATTTCAAAGACAAAGACCTTGTATTCTGGCAGTCCCTGTGTTTTAGTGTACACCTTATGCGGGATACAGGTAGGAAAAGAGTGAACCAGCAATTGCTGGAGACTTGGACTCACATGCTGACAAATTCCATCTAGATAAACAAAAGCTGATGCTGAAAGAAAAAGCAAAAGAATCAGAAGAAATGGTAACTAGCACAGCTGCACTGTGATGTTTGCCTTCTTTCCCTAGTTCTCCTCACACAACTATATTTTGTTCTTTGCTGATGAATTCCTGATTCCCTTTTTCCCCCCTCAAGCAGCTTTCATCCCAACGTAAGAGCCCCTCAGACAGCTCTAGAAGCACCAACACAGTTGAGAGAACAGCGACAGAGAATTCAGCCAGACACCAGCCATAGCTTGGAACGAACAGGAGCGGTTCAAGTAGACAACTCCACTGCTTTCACACCTATCCCATTACTGATGGTACCTCCTTTTAAACAGTGAGATACATCCTCCTACCTCAAAAGGAGCGATACATCCTGCAGGCAAAGGAAGAAGTGACTGAATCCTTGTTTTTCAGCTGAGTCAATCTCAGTGGACAAAAGAGGAATTAGAGTAACAGCCACATTTTTGCATCATTGCTAATATATTATAAAAACTGGCAATCAGACAACATTATAGAGAAAATAATCTTTACTATTTCTATGCCGAAGGATCATAAGAAATCATAACTCAACCCCTGCCACAAACTACTCAAGAGAATGACTTAGTAATAAAATTATATTTCCAGCCCTCACGGTTGCAAGCTGAGCCTAGAACTATTAACAGACTGTAAATCATTGCTTGCTTGAGTCTGAGGAAGTGATTCACATCTGTAAATTGCCCCGTTAATCTCAAAGCAGAGCAGTACTGAGCCCCTGTCCATGTGGTGGAAACTGGCCTTCCTCCACATCAAGTGTAAAGAGGAAATCCGTGCTAACAAGTTTCATCACTTAGTTCCAATCAGGAACCACGATATTCCCCCTACTCTACAACTGCTTCCACTTGCAAGCTCCCCCCTCAGAAGGTGACTAACCTGCAAGACCTCTCAACGAGTAGTGAAACAGAAAGAACAGAGAACACAGGCATTGTCTGAATGGCAGAAGAGGCAGAAATACAGCCTGGTGAACTGATCAAGGCCACTGAGGAAGGGGGAGATCCAAGCTACAGTCTCTGACGCAGGACACCCAAAGCACTGTATTAAAAATATCCGTGCAGAACAAATGACTTGAAGACCACGACAGAACCCCTGGCCAAGAGTTGCAACAGTTGAAAACATGCAGGATTGAAAATCATTTCACATACGGACTTTTTTTCACTTCTTATATCCACCGTTCTGCTAGGAATGCTGTTTGATGACAACATTGCTTTTAAAAAACACAAAAACCCCACAACTGTTCAGCTGTACTTCTTAATTTGTGCCTTGTTCATAACCACATTCTCATGTCTACCTTGGAAATGGAAAATAAGCCTCAGTTTCTGATCAAGTAACATTACTGGTTTTGCCTGCCTACGTGGTTACCAATATTCATTGGCTCCTCACAGTTTTGGATCGTGGTTGAAAGCAGAATGTCAAGAGAGAAGCAAGTATCTGCTTTGGCTTAATGGCTCGTATGATATAAACAGTTACTGGGTTTTCTCCATCTACTTTTTTATAGTCAAAATGTTATTCCTGGCCAACATAAAAACAGCATTCAGAATTTATTGTGTTTTATAAATCTTGCAATGACTTTCCTGTTATCTCCCAGCTTCATCTCTCATTTATGAAAATAAACAGATCTTTTAGTCTATTTCAAACGCAAACTCCAAAGGCAACGAGTGAAAATCTGGATTACATTAGCTGAAAGAACTAGACTGAAACTACTGAGAAAGCAAACTACAGCTAGAGCTTTAAACTCAAAATCTATATGCTAAGACCCTGGTTAAAAGCAATAAAAAGGTCTATATGTGTTGCAAAAAAACATTTCCCCAACAGAATGTACCTAGCTATTGACTACCTGTCATAGTCTGACTGTGCCAAAGCTGATCCAGCCATAGCTACAAACCCACACTTTCTTCATGCAACTGCATTGCTTAAATATAAAAACAAAACCAAAACAAACAAAAACCCAAACCACAAAACATACACACAAAAAAAACCCCAAACCAAAACCCAAACCACTGCAACGACCCACTAATTCATGCCACAGTGTAAACGCATATAATAAAGCAGAAGGTAAAATGCCATTAATATACAAAATGAAGTGCTCAGAATGCTGTAAACTATGGGGAGAAGCCAGGCTGTCTCCCCTACTATCCCAAATTTGTTTAAACCAACCCAAAGACCTGGGAGAGGTGGGCAGGCACAGAAGTAGTTTTCTAATTCTCTTGGTAGGCAAGACATCATACACTGTATTACCAAATGACAGACAGACACAAGAGCAGCCAAATGACATCCAAAAGCATTAACCTCTCCTGGGCCAGTCCCCCTTCCTGCTTTCACTTGTATTCTGTACATGCATTCTAATGTTGAGGGAGATGCTATCGGTCATCTTGCTACTTTGAAAGGAAGCTTCATTTAGATATTCAGAGGAGGGTTTAAAAGGCGCAATGGCAAAAGGTCCAACGGTTATTCCAATAAATAATCCAGTATACAACATGTGCCAATAATGCCATTTGTACTGAAGGAACTCCAAGTACATCTACCATTAAGAGATTGTGCAATTGCAGCAGCCAAAGATGGTGAAATCAACATTCTATGGCAGGGGCAGTAACTCCAGAACTGTGTGCCAAAACACAATTAATCACAGTTCACCGGGTATTTTGATAGTAACACAGGAAAAGAGCTGATCACAGAAAAAACAAATGATCAATTACAGATGCCATCAAGCACCCTCGTAAGCATAACCTTACAGTAGTATGAATACCACAATTCTTATAGATGCAGATGAACTGCCAAGATATAGGTCACAAAGGACAGCAGATCAAAACTGTGAGAGCACACAGGAAAAAGGCATAAATTCTTCCCCAGAACTCGTCTGAGATGACGCGTGTCTACAGAAAACACAAATTGCTGCACATGCAGACAGACAGCAGAGCTGCATTTCGACTGGATCACACTTTGGAGGGGCAGAAAAAGAAGCGAAGAGTCACGGCAGGTTCTCTACATACTGCACATACTGGTGAGGCTTAGAAAAAGCATCTGCAATCCCTTCACCTGCAAACCACATTCTTCTGCTAAAACTGCACCAGTCTTGACTCATCAGACGCTGCTGCTGCCTGCAGATGCCTTTGCCAACAAACCTGCTGACACTTAGTGGAGGTTCACATGACTGTCTGGTTGATGCCCGAGAGAAGTCAGTCTACTACTAAAGTTCAGATGCAAGCTCAAACCTCTAACAGCTTTTTTTTTTTCCACAGGACAGAAGCTAGCATCTTACTAGGAAGCAGGAAAACATCCATATAGCCTATGTACTTCATAACTGAACGCACACAAATCTATTTTAGTTTTACATTATTTCCAACATGACAAAGTTCCAAAAGACTGACTGAATTCCCCCGCTGCTGACCCAAATATTTCTCATTCTCCTCCTGTGAATTAATTGCACCATGACTCTTAGAAGATAACTGCGCACAAATACCTATCACTTTACTTGCCAATAAAAGATCAATAGCAAATTCTTTACCAGCTCTCAAACAGTCCTGTAAATGCTTCTTACCCAAAAAGTCCAACAGTTTCAATTAGGTCTGCCCCAAGTAATATACAGAAGACACTGAAAGCCAGTGGTGTTTCCCAGTCTCCAGGATTAAAGCTATTAGCATCTTGCCTCAAACTTTAGTAAGGATCCAACCCTGTCAGACTTGCAGCAGCAGTTCACAGCAGTGTCAGAGTCTCTTCACGTACAGTACAATCATGTATAATCCACCACTAACAAGATTCCTTCAAGGTAATGTGTTTTGGTGCATCTTCAAACCACCATTTCTCTAAGCTACAAAGACGCGCTCTGGCATTTCCGTAGTACTTTAGATAATCATGATAAGAAAAAGCAGCTTGCTTTAAATTTAAAAGCAATAAAAAAGTTTTATGAATCATTTATTCTGAAGTACTACAAGTACTGAAAGCACTATAATTTAAAACAGTAAAAATAATATAAGCAAAACCATACAACTAGTAACACTGGAACCAAACCCAACAGGCTCTAGCTTAATAACAGAGGCTCACTCGTTCAGGATTCAGCTAAATGTCTCAGTGATTCCAAAGGCATCCAGTCAGTCAGTCCTACCAATTGTTACAGCACTAACACAGTTTGTAGCAATTCAGGATATGCATTTAAAATCCCAGCAAAACCCTTCAGTTAAATGCAGCAGAATTTTTCCAAGCCATCTGAAACTAAAGCCATGAACAAAAATGTAATTCTGCATCATTTATTAAAATAAATTACTCACCCAATGTCTTAGACACAAAACTGATGAGGAATTTCAGATTAAAATATTCAGTCACAAGTTTCTCAGAATGATGCATTACATATAAAAACAGTTAACTTCTCAAACAGTTCTCTGCAGAAATATAATATTGAGGCTTCATTTAAGTTTCTAACAACTGCTTAACTAACAGACCAAGTATTTTCCATAGAACAATCAAAATGGAACACAAAAGCAGATAATAAAAGACCAAAAAGCTTAATAAAGTACTTTTTTTTACCCATGACTGGTGTAGACCCTACGAGAGTCAGCAGACAAAAAAATAAACACTATATCCTTAATTGTGTTAATAATTCATCTATCTGTAAATAAGAAGTCAGACTTCCTCAGGGTTAGATGCGGCCAGACATGTTTCTCTAGTAAAATATTAATTACTGCTAAAGGATATTATTTTCAAACAAAGATGCATTCCCTAATCAGCAGTAGACTATTTCGATTGCTTACAAAATCAGTCTAATGAAATTTTCTGAAATTGTTTCAGTTCCTAAAGACTTCATATAGCCCTAAATCTACAGTGCTTAACACTGATACACTGCCCAGTATTAGTCTGTGTAATAATGCTTCAAACGTGCAATGCACGCTAAGATAAAACATCTGAAAGAATTACCAATAACTATTCTTGCAGTAACATCAAGCTTTACTGCAAGGAAGAGCAGATAAGATGGGGGGGGGAACCACACCAAACACATAAATCCAATTTTCACTGCATGTCCATCCCTCATTTCTGTGAATATTCCACACAGCAGAAGGCAGCAAAACAGAAGTGGTGTCAAACCAGAGATACACTCAAGTGATTGTTTCTCAATACCTGATGAATTTCAAAAAATGAAGTGGTTTCACTTGTTTATAATTTAAGACTGACATCATCTTAACAGAACACACACTGCAAAGAGAAACACAATCACCTCCAAATTAAAGTTTTGCTTTTTCTTTTGAGAATGCACTGAAGGTGTATTTGCCATTTCTAACCCTTGACTCAGCTTCCTGATTTGGCCAGCAGCTGCAAGGATGTTAATCTGAGGGTACCAGAAAGGAAGTGGTAAAACAATATGCTCCCAGTCCTGGCCTCTGTGTGCTCAAAGAGAATGGATTTTGAACCCCTTGCAAACAACTGGATATGGCATGCAAAATTAATAAAGGTTTTTGCTCTTTTATTTAAAGAAAAAAAAACCAAAAAAAAAAAGGAAAAGGAAGGTTGCTCAGCAAAAGAAACAAACCTGTGCCTTCAGCAGCTTCCTCCTCTCCCCATCAACACTCTGTCACAATTCCAATTAGCCTGTGGTTAGTGCCTAACCACATCTTCATTCTTCTCATCCTGAGAGGCAGAGCTAATCACCATTTGTGTTCCTCCAGCCCAGCTGTGGCACAGGCAGAGCCACCCAAGCTGACACGGACTTCAGAAACACTGACAAAATCATTGTCAACCCCAATGCTGCAACAGCAGCTTCAGAAAGGAACATGTGTTCTCTTATAAACAGGCACCTGGAAGGAACTGGGAAGTACTTCAGGAGGCTGCTGTTACAACAGTGGGTTTACTACTTAGGAGCCTGTTTTTCAGAACATAACTTTGGCAAAAAAAACAAACTAAGGAATTTCACAGGAATTTCAGGACAGTAAAGATATAAACTACAGCTTCTATCCTAGCTAGCCTCCTTATGCAGGTTAAATACCTGAAGCTGACAGACTGTTCTTCAACTACTTCTCTACACTCCATTTTCTCCTTAGAAGTTAAGATAAAAGTAAAAACATACTAGATGTACAAGTCATTGCTAGAACTTACGCAGTAAATGAGGTTGCTGTGGAAATACAACTTCTCGTGGTCCTCATAAAAACTCCAATATATGAAAACAAATCGGTCATGATAAATACTGCAGAGCCCATTTATTATGCTTTAGCATGTATAACAAAGAAAAAAAGACAAGAACCTTTTCCTCCAAGAACTTCATCTAATCTGTTTCAGAGGAACTGAAGGCCTGAAAGATCTGCCACCAGAAGAAGTTTCTGTTAATGGCGGCTAACTACCAAGATCTCATTTTAAAATCTTTTTCAGATGCGGAGCCCTGAGAACACAGAATGACAGCATGAAATACAAATATATAGTAAACCAGGAGTGATCAATACTATTTAAGTACATACATAAAAGCAATACCCAACAGCACTTCCTTTTCACATACAGCCTGCTTAGCTGACAAGAGCCTAGTGTCAACTGTAACACAGAGTATTTGTGTGCAATGGTGGGTGTACACAGCCTAGGGGATATCACTTGAGAATCCTGCTGAACTTGGGGGAGTTTTGAAGCCAAAGTACCAAAAAGGAGAGGTAGTAGCACTGTCCCTTTCAGCATCTCTTAGAAACCGGTTGAACTCAGTCTGAAACTGCATCCGCTCAATTGAGTATAAAGAAAGTACAGGTTTTGTTTTGGTTTTAATGTGTTTGTAAGGGAGAAGCTCTTTTAAAAATTACTACCATAGCACTACTGAGTTCCAATTCTGGGCTGCAGAAGACGATACTTTTTTTTTCAGGCTCTGTCAAAACAAAAGGAAAAAAAAAGAAACAAACAAACAAACAAAAAAATCACATAAAGGAGACAACCATCTGCTCCTAACAGTCTAACCAGTGACACAACAATTCACCAGTAGCACAACATTCACCCCATCAGACAATGCAATTATCCTTTTTTCAATTCCTTATCTCAAATATTAAAATCCTTCTCCACCCCACAAGGGCTCAAAGATCTAAGAAGTCTTCCTGTGTGTCTAATCCATGTCTTCAATTCTCTTTTGGAATCTAGCAACACAAGATCCCCCACCATAATTTTTCCTGGTTACTTAGAAATGTGAAAGATCATGCCCAGTGACAGGACCTCTGCTGCTACTACTGTTGAAAAAGCGCAAAGTGCTGCGAGAAAATCTGTTCCATGGGCACAGGTTCTGTGGTAGACTAAGAAGCTAAAATGCCATGATGCAGTCATGACATAACAAAAATGCTCTGTGGAGTCACTCTGTAGAAAAAGAGATCTTCGAAGCAGCAGTAGCCTTGTTTCTATGCCAATGACCAAAATCAATCGTGAGCTGAAGTATATGCTTTCTTAATAGTGTGAAAAAAGCTTCCTTCAGATTCTCAGTACTTGGAAAAATGCAGGGCTTTTACCCTACCTTAGCACAATGCAGCGTGTTTGGCCCTGACTGCAACATTTTGAGTTCTTTGAGACAATTTCACCTTAAGCTTCTCCATTGTAGCTGTAGGAGAACAGCCTCTATTCACGTAAGGCCACATGTACCCAAACAGTAACATGTAAACTACTGAAATACTTCATTAGCGAAGATGCATTGCACTTTGAGTGGGTTCTCTGTGCTGCTGTATGTTTAAGGTGGATACTGAAACCTCAAAGAGTACATAACGCAATGAAACCCAGAAGAAGCTGCTGGCATTCTGGTGAAGGAGCACAAGAAACTCTTCTAAAACCCTAATTTTGCCTTCCACAACTCATCAAGTCAGCACAGAGTGAGCAGTGCTTCAGCACTGCCCAGCTGAGAAGTCATTAATGCCCAGAAGCAGCAGTGGATATCTGAACAGTGGGTGGCTTTGGAAATAGCAGCCAAGTGGGTTTGACAGGTGTAAAGCCCAGCTGCTCCTCTCGCCATCGCAAGAAAAACACCCAGCAGTTGCTTGGATGCAACTCTTCTGGCACAGCCTTCCTCGTTCCGGACAGCCACTATTCGGAGAGAGGACAAGTACCATGCTGACATCCTTCCCGCAATCTACAGCCTCTCAACACATACAGGTCAGGAGAAGTTGGTTTTCCTAATATTTTTAATATATAAAAGTATTATATTTGTGTGTTTATATACACACATCTATAAATACATATACATTCTTTATATGTGGGGGTAAGGGATAATTTCTACTCTAGCAACAAATAGCCTGTGAGTGACCAGGCTGCTGGAGGCACTGCAGGCATTCAGCCATCCTCCCAAAGCCCAAGCTCCAGAAGCTCTGCGCTGAAATACCCAACTGGATCCACATGCCTATCGATATCCTGCTCACCACTATCTCCAAAGTAGAGCTGATCCTTCCAGTTCACTGAAGAAGTTCAGAGGATCAAGAGAGCTACAAAGCAATTTGTTTTCTTCAGCAGAAACGGAAAATTTCTTCTCATAAATTAAAAAAAAATAATAATAATAAAAAAAGACTTAGGATTTCCCAGTCAATTCTAGAGGAGCCAGCATAGCTCTTTGATTTTATACATGATGATGCTGTGGAGCACGTCAACGCTGAAGCTGGAAGTGTGAATGCAGTTCAGCTCTATCTACACTAACTTCAATCGAACTGACTGTGGTATCAACAGAAGTATAACTGTACACTGAACCAATACAGGCTGCAGCACCAGCTGTAGAATCAATACACAGGAAGGTACCCTGCACCAAGCTCCCTGCAACTGTGGCTGCTCTGCTTCAACTGCAGAGCCTGAACATGGAACCTCAAGAAGCCTTATGTCTGTCTTTTCCAGCAACACAAATCATTACCAGCATCTCACTGCTGTCTTCTGAGCAGGTGTAAATGACAGAGGCACGCTCACATGGGAGCACTACCTAGTACTGTAGGTGAAGGACACTAAACAACAACTAATTATTTAATTTGTGTAATCCTTAGAGAACAAGAAGTGCTTTACCAGCAGGAAAGAACCTAAGCACAGAGATCTCCCGGATTCTGTGACATACTAAAGCAGGTTGCTGTAAAGGAGCTGCCAAAATGGCAACTCCCAGGTACAAATGATCAAAATTCCTCGTGCTTACTGTTATTTTAAGGCTGAAGTCCAGAAAATACTCTCTTTTGTTTGGAATTCTAGCACTCTTGTAAATGAATTCAACATGAAACACGATTTTTAGCATTTAGCTACAAAAAATATTTTATATATTTTATACATGGAAGCATGCTTTTACAAAACAATTCCTTTCAAATGAAAAGGGTTTTGGTAGTAAAAACCAAAAATGAAGTACGAGCTTGCTGTTAGTAAACACCTTGAGACAAAAGGCTTTGAACCAAACAACGCAGTAGCATAAAGCACACAGCAAGTACCATACACAAGGCAGCACTGCAGTAGAGGCCGTCCACTCCCTCACTCATCTCCGCAGTAGGAAGCCACAGCACACCACCCAGATTGCACGACCCAGCATCTGGGGGGCAGATTTCAGTCTGGAGCATGTCCTGGGAAGGTAACGGCCTCTGCTTAGAGGGCTGTGTGGAGAGCTGCTTGCTGGTCAACCCCCGGCTGTGGGGAGAGCAGCGGCTCCCAGTAAGCTGTAGTTTAAAAAGAGCAAGTGCCCAAGTGGACAGGCGGGATGTGGCACCGCCAGAGACGCTGATGTGCTGTGGGAATCTCTCAGGAACGTACCCTCCAGCACAGCAACCTCTGAACCGTCTCCCAGCGCTGGTTCTGCGTGGTACCGTCTTTCACAATGCAGCAAAAATCAGGTCACTTCTGCTCTGCTGAGTCAGTTCCTTCAATCTTCTCTTCCCCAAGCTCTAAAGTGTCTTAAATCTTTTCCAAGAAGCTGACAGTCTCCAAGCATTTTCTCCCCTGTTGTGTATAACTCCTCTTTACCCCAGATCAGCACGGTATACAGGCACCAGAATTCCGATGCAGGGGATGGAGAAGTTGGAAACACCCACTATTAGTTTTTGATTGTTTTCCCTGGAAGCTACAGCACTTCCTCCCCTCAAACTTGAAATACACTCAAAGTTTTTTACTTAGTTTTAGGACTCAGGAGACTGAGATGTCTCTCCGCCTTACTTTCTGTAGTCACAGTAATCCTTTGTGAACTTACTTCTTTTTACTGCTAGAGTATTTTAAGTGTCTGCTGAGGATTTAATCGCAGTATCTGGCAGCATATACCTCTATTTTCCATTGTGCAGAGGGGGAACAGGCTGCAGCAAAGTAACCGAACATGAAGGGGGAACATCAGCAGTATCTACAGAAAACCCTGACCTTGGCAGGGATCAATTTGATCCACAGGAACAACGTATAAAAGAAAAACTTACTCAGAAATGCTAAAATCAGGCCGTCAAGACAAGGAACAAAACAAATCCTTGAGTAAAAAAAGTGGTAATGCAGCATGGTATAAACAGGAATGCACAAGAGACCCATTCTACTTGCCATCATCACGCCAAAAATAAAGAATTTTATTTGTCCCAAGAATCTCTGGAAGCTCTATAGAAGCTTGTTGTTCGATCCGTACGCTCTCTTGAATCGTGACACAAATGCCAATAAACTGGCACTTGGTAAGTATTTGCTTTACAATCCAACACAATCCGAAGCAAAACACTTGAGGGTAGGAAGGCTCTGCAGAGGGATCTGGACAGGTTGAATCACTGGGCCAAGGCCAATTGTATGAGGTTTAACAAGGCCAAGTGCCAGGGGCTGCGTTTCGGTCCCAACAACCCCAGGCAATGCTACAGGCTTGGGGACGAGTGGCTGGAAAGCTGCCTGGTGGAAAAGGACCTGGGGGTGCTGGTCAACACCCGGCTGAATACGAGCCAGCAGTGTGCCCAGGTGGCCAAAAAGGCCAACGGCATCCTGGCCTGGATCAGAAATAGGGTGGCCAGCAGGAGAAGGGAAGTGATGGTGCTCCTGTAGTCAGCGCTGGTGAGGTCACACCTCAAGTACTGTGTTCAGTTCCGGGCTCCTCGCCACAAGACAGACATTGAATTGCTGGAGCGAGTTCAGAGAAGGGCAACCAAGCTGGTGAAGGGTCTGGAGAACAAGTCCTTTGAGGAGAGGCTGGGGGAATTGGGATTGTTTAGTTTGGAGAAGAGGAGGCTGAGCAGAGACCTTATCGCTGCCTGTAACTACCTGAAAGGAGGTTGCAGGGAGGTGGGTGCAGCCTCTTCTCTCAAGTAAATAATGAAAGGACTAGAGGAGATAGCCTGAAGTCGTACCAGAGAAGATATAGATTAGATATTAGGAAGAATTTCTTTACTGAAAGAATAGTCAGGCACTGGAACAGGTTGCCCAGGGAGGTGGTGGAGTCATTCAGAGGTATTCAGAAAACATGTGGATGAGGCACTTCAGGACATGCCCTAGTGGGATGGTGAGGTGGGATTTTTGTGGTGCCTTGTTTTGTTTGTTTGGCTTGGGGGTTTTTGTGGGTGGCGGTGAATAGATGCAGTGATCTTAGAGGGTTTTTCCAACCATGACAATTGTGTGATTCTGTGAAAATAAGGTCAAGCAAAAGGATTCTGCAGTTGACAGCTGGGACAGAGGGGAGGGGAGGGAGTGGGAGGAAAAGGCTACATAAGGTCAGAGGACAAGTCTATCCCCCACGTGTCCATGAACATTTCCACTCCCATATTTAACCACCAAGTACACTAACATGCAGTCAGCACATGAACATACCAACTCATTCACATCTAACCAGAACAAATACGTCCACTACCACGCAGAACAAACCCCATCTCATTCCTCTGCGAGGTGACCTCCCCATTAACAGGACGGTCAGACTGAGGGCCCACAGGTCTCACAGGTGCCACTGGCACCATCCCCTGGAAATCATCTCCACATTCTCACACTTGAAGAGAGTTAATAATTGTCAACAAAGCCCCACTCTTTCACCCTGGTTTTGTTATAATCATGGCTAAAGCTCTATATTCTTGCAGACCCCTAGAGAGAGTCCCAGGAAAGACTGTTGTCAAGCCACTGGTTTAGCAATGACTTCACTTGTTCCAGTAAAAAGAGACAAGTGAACGGGGACACACTCTCTTTTTTACTGCGTGCAAGGGGAGACCGAGTTGCTCCTGCAGCTACGCTATCTTTGGAGAAAAGCATATTCAGGATCTCTCCATGAAACATAAGAGGTTTTATAAATGCGCTCTTGAGAAATATCCAGGTGCAGGAGTCAGTTTTTGCTGTATGCCAGCTCCAAACCTGGGAGTGATACAGCTATTGTAGACCTATTAGTTGAGACCATAGGGCAAGTCTGTTGGTTTTACAAGGCAAGTACTGTAAAGCTAATGAAGCACTGTCTCCACAGTCAAACCAACAGAGAATCAGCATGCATTCTTCTCATTTATTATATATGAATTCATACTGAATTCACAAGCAGCACTGTTTTATTTATAGGTATAACAACTGGGAACACATACTTTACAAAACAAATCATCCCCAGAAGAACACACGAAACCCATCATCACTTGTGCCTGTATGTAACCTACCCAGGCACCCAGCTCTGCCCTGCCAGCTCAAGGTGCCATCCCCCACTCCTGTTCTGCATCATACTGGACTCAGTCAAACTGTTCCCTCCTTCAACATCTACCCTGCACAGAACTGTCCGTTTCTTCCAAAAGGAAAAGGCAAAATAAGATAACACTTTCCCTTCCCCTTTCTACAATAGTATCTTCCTTTCCTGTTCAAAGTGCACAAGTTCCTCATGTGCTCGCTCTCATTCACTTTTCCTTATCTCTAATTCCAATCCTTTTCTTTCTAACACCTTGTATTCTCCTAGGTGCTCTTCCTCAAAGTACAATCTTGACATAACCTAGCCATCCTAAACTCCTTTAATCTTAACTGCATTTGCAATTATGCTTTACTTTTTTTTTTTCCAAGATGACAGAACATGCCCCTTAAAATTCCTGTCCTAAATTTCTCATTTCTATCTGTAGACCTCCAAATGACAAATTTTCACTTCAGCACATTACTGAAGTTTCCAAAACCCTCTCCCCAGACAGAATTAAGACAAGGCACTCGGTCTGCACCTTCCTCTGCCTTAAACATATAAAGGGGATGCTGACAGTGAACTGCTAAGTTTCTACCATGGTGTCCTCTCCTAGTTAATCCATCACCTTAAACTTTTCTTCCACATTATTATACTCTAAAATGTTTCTAGTAGCTTCTGTCCTTAGTCCTCTATTTTTCTCCCTCTACACTTCCTTCCTAGATGTTTTGAAATGCAATTAGAGAGATCAAAATCAAATTCAAACTGACAAATCACAGAAATATTCTGTTCTGTCCACATGAAAAACCTTGGCTCCAATTTGCCACCCTGCCCACACACTTACTTCCATCTCCCTTCCTGGCTGCTGAGGGGATACCATCATACTCCTAAGACTTCAGACTGAACTGTACAACAGGCATGATTTTGCCACTGATTTCTCACATCCTAGTACCCGAACTATTTGTACACCAGGGATATTAACTCATTCCCCCTAAAATATAACTAGCCTTATTCACCTAGAGATCAAACATTCTTACCCATCGTCTCAACTGCTTCAAAGCTGTTTCCCAAGGAATTTTAAAAAAAGAAGAAAAAATTTTTCCTCATTTTTGCTATACTAGTAATTCTTCTAGCCCATCTTTTTGTGACCATACTCCCCTCTTTTTATATCTTCTCTTGTTTACTGATCTAGGCTGATTCTTCAATTTCAACACCTCATCTAGACTACTTTTCTTAATCCTTTGTTATGGAAAGGTACTCCACTCACTTCCACTACCTACATTTTTTTAAGTCTGAAAAATACAGACTTACACTTTTTCCTATGCTACCCTTTTGGCCAGGAAGTTTTCTTCTGCATTTTCATCTGTACACATCTCTATTACTTGAGGTAATCAACAAGTTTTGTTTAGCAAAACACTCTCTTTCCCAATATCTAGGCTACATTTGTGCTGACATCACGTATCACCACTGCCATTTCCTTATGCTTCTTAGTAGTCTTTTCTTCCATGTTGTAATACCCCAGATGCAGGGTGATTTCCAATTACATCAGGCATCTTGGAAGACAAGAAGTTCTCCATTCTTCCAAAAAAAGTTACTTCACAAGAAGGAAAAGCATTTGACTACAGCATGAACCAGCTGAGGCACTACACTTCCTCTCTCCTTCACAGGCTTCCACAGTGGCCCAGAAACAGGTATCCAGTCAACATCAGCAGAGTGACTCCAATATGATGAAGCACGTTGCTGCCAGCAGAACACTCCAGGCTCATTAACAAGCAACTTTTAACCTTCGGCATGAATAAGGCAGGAACTTTACTAAAAAAGAAGGATCTCATAATGAGAGAAACTGAATTCAGGGGATAATCTATCCCTCCTCTGTTACCAGCTTTCTAAACAAGCAGAAAGAAACTGTACTTCTCATTTCCTCACTTCCTCAGCACCTTACATAAGAGCCTAAAATCTTAAAGCACAGCAACACAAGGTCAATGGATGTTGTGCTTTTAATAGCAGCTACACCTCAGGCATTCAGGCATTTAAAAACAGCAAAAAAATTTGTGACCAGCCTGCATTTTGGAGATTACACTATCACATAATTGAGTAATAAAAGAAACCAGTAACTGTTAAGTACAAAGATACTAGACTGATGACTGTACATAGAAAGCCCCACAGGAAATTAGAGACCTTGACTTCTGATTAGGTTTGAATACCATACAGTAAATACAGACTACATTAATCAAAGAGGAGAACAAAAGGTGATAACCATCTGAAAAAACAAGCACTTCCCATGTACTCCACTAAAGGCAAAGATCCCGCAGAACTACAACATAAAACATACTTAAATATTGCTTTGTTGTGAATGTTAGCATCCAAAGCAATATTGTACCAAAACCTCTTATTTTGGTATTTAATACGAAGACAAGATTATCAAGTACATGAAGGAATTTTCTCCATGTAGTTCTCATGCCTGGGAAAGATTGAGACTTTTCCTTTAATTAAACTACAGCAAGAGTCCACTTATCCAAAAAGTGTAGGTTATCAGCTTCAAGCTCAGAATTTCATATAGAAGTGGAGATATTCCTACTGCTGTTGGGCAAAATCAGAAGAATTTACCATGTTTCCCATTGCTTTCCCATTTTTTGTCTTTTTTTTTTGACACCCAAAAAGCAAACAAAAAACCCCCAAACCCCACAAGAACAAAACCACAAACAAAACCCAAACAAACCTGCACAAAGATCATCCACTACACCAGAGCCTTCAGACAGTCTGGAAACAAAACCCAAAAGCCTTCTGTGTATTTGCAGCACCCTCCCTGTTCCCCAAGGCCTGGCATGCTCAGTGCAGTTACGGATACAGAGCAGAACTTTGGGAGGTGTCTACGGACGGAATCTGCTCTAACTACAGTTAATATCCCGTAGCTGCACTTACCCTCAAATAAGGGTTTTCTGAGGGTTTGACTCAGAAAGCAATTGCTACAACATCTGTTGGAAGGCCAAGTACAAATGCTGAGAACTTGTCATCTTCAGAATCTGGAAACTGCGACCCAAAAAGCCACTGGAGCCCCTATTTGGACTACAATATCAATTTTGTAATTGTAAAAGTAGGAAGTGGATCTTTTGCAAAGCTTCCTTCTCAAAAACATAAACATCAAAACAAAACAAAAAACACATTTGATAAGATAGAGATGGAAGGAAAAAAAAAAACATTTCTGCTGTCTGCTGGGATCAGCACAAGTTTGAAACAGTATCTTCTGAGGGAAAGGTGAGACAAAGATTTTCACACATTAGCAAACAAAGACATACCTGGAGTCAGTATTAGCAGCCAGACTAGAATACTTTCTAGAAACACACCCTTTCTAAACCCCAGAAGGATCTCTATCCAAGGGGCAAGATTAAAAGCATGTAAAACAGCAAAGTACCTCGATGCCAAGTTCTAGGTTGCTGACAGATGTTTAAATGCCCACCTCAATCAAGGAAAAATGGGCAGCTTCAAAGAGCAAATGATGCGACTTCCTAAAAATAAAAATTCTTGCTTAAGGATATACTAACATTAAACAGAAAATTTGCCTGTACAAGCAAATATATGAAACAGCCTGTACATCCAGAAAGTTCACTTGTTTTACTCAAGCACATTAGCACAAACATACAAGGTGAGTCAAGGAGGAGTATTAACTGAAGACACTAAGTCCATTCTAAACTCCGTGCATCTCTTCCACCACTAAGCTGTCTTGAGCAGCCTGCTTCATGACCTTCAGCATGACTGTTCCAACTACAGGTCCAGAAAAATAATCACAGCATTTCAGAAAGTCCACCAAGTGCTCAGAGCTGAGAATTCAAAGGGAATATGTAAATGAAACAGATATGGCTATAGTCCAGAGGAAGAAAAACAAAAAAACACCACCAACAAAACCCACCAAAGCCAAACAAAACAAAAATACCCAGACAAAAAATAAACAAAACAAAAGCCCAAACAAACACACAAAAACAAAAACCATACTGGCATCTAAAGACATTACAATCACAAATTTCTGAAAATCAAAGACTGAACTTACAGACACTAAGCCTAATATCAAATATATCTAAAACTTCTCTTCTTCACCATTTAGTCAAATTTACTGGAGCTCCCTTTCACCTGGTGGTGTGAGAGAAACCTCCCCCAACTCTCCACAACGCAAAACCATCCAATATAGCAAGTTGCTGAAATCTCCTGTCTATTCAGCTCTTCTGAAGACTTTGACAGTGCCACTCGTTTCTTTGGAGAAAAAGGCATGTCAAAACCAGACACAATCTCCTAGCATTTCTCTCAGCAGCTTTAAAGTTTGGGCATCAAGCCAGAGAGAAGAAGAGTCACAAGTATCATCTCACAAACCAGGCAAGCAATTAGCACTCGCTTTATCGATCTTTGCTAATTTTTCCCATCTTTCTGAACTCTGACCTGAATTCTAGATGCACTCAGCTCCCACAAAGAAGGTATCACAAGCTTAAGGATTTACTTTTTACCTTGGTTTCAATCCTTCACAAAGCAGTTAAGGTGTGCTGCTGCTAAGCCAGTATTTGTAAGATGCTTTGACTACGTAAAGCACCATTAGTTCCATAATGTCACTCAGAGACTCCTTTTGTCACGCTCTAAGTTGATTCAAAACAGAAAATGAGTGACTTATGACATCGCTCCCACCCTTTCAACACAAACATACTTAATTAGTGCTTTCTTATCCCTCTCTTACCCTTCTCCCCCTCCATGCTCACCACTTTCCACCACCATTTACGTAACCTAGACAGCTTCCTAAGGATAGAATTAAAGAGATTCCAACAGTTCAGTAAATGCAATTGCTCAAGTATCTTACCAATGCAGGCCATTGAACTTGTTTGATCTTTGATCCCTGAGTCTGGCTTGGGTCCTTTCTTTTTGCCCAGACCAGCTGGTACTCCACCAAGAAGGTTGCAAAATCTTCATAAACTTTAACCCATTCTCGCTTTTCCCATTCAAGGTCATCAAATTCCACATATACCTGGGGAAAGTCAAGAAAAGAACACACATCACTACATATATACACCATGTGTACATCTACATGCACTTTTGAAAGCACGTGTTTTAAAATTTTAATGCAAGAGCTTACTATTACCCATTGTACTGTTATGGTATTGAAACTACTTAATCACTTCCTGCACCACAGAAGAAATTTTACTTGGCAATACATTTGTGCTGAGGAAGTTACATTTGTCAAATGTCACTACAGTTAACATTGGGTATCTTAGCTCATAAATGAAAAGTATAACACTAAGTATTTACTACTATCATTCCAGTAACACACACACAGCTATTTACACACCAGTATGTAAGTCTTAAGGATACTTCTCATTCTCAGTTCAAATACTCGCCATATACTACAAACCAACCAAAGAAACACTGTTTCAAGGGGGAAAAAACAAACCAAAGCAGAACAGAACCAGAAAGGAAGTCCTGAGCCTGCAGACCCTGCTGCTACAAGCAAGCCCAACACACAGCAACTCACTTTCTTGTAGTTTCTGTCATTCTGGAATCCCACTCCTTCGGAGGAAAAAAAACACACCTCACCATACTACTTGTTTCCAGCTACATTAATTTTGAGCCAGTTTGCAGCTATCTGATCTTGTGCAATCCCTGTCCTGTAGGTAATACAGTCCTTCCTGACACACTGTTAAGAGAACAACCAAACCCTCCCTCAGCTGCGTTCACGAAGCTCAACATGCCAAACCTTTTGTCTCTTGGAAAGGGAAGAGGTAACTCAGAGCCACAAAGCTACCTGCAGAAGCAAACACAAACTCTTCAAAAAAACTGCAGTTCGAAATAACAGAATTCTTTTTTTTTTTTAAATCAAATCCTAGCTCAACAGTGCTCTTTTCCAAATTATCGGCAAATTATAATGCCATCTGTTTTTTCTTATTAAAGAAAAGTCACTGCTTGTCACAAGAACTGGGAAAGAAGGGAAGATGCTTTGCTACCCTCCCAAATTTCAGCTCTCGGCCACACCCAAGGCAACTGCTGAAACTGAGGTTTCTTCCTCTCTCTGCCGCAGAAATATTCTTGTCTTTTTAACTTTGGTTAATTTTAGGCCTGCAACATACTTCCTTGTCTAGACTTGCTGTCTCACACGTTCCAAACGTGTACTACACAGTGCTCCTTCTCATCCTGTTCTTCTCCCTTACGTGTACACAACTTCAATTTGCACAAATCCTCTTCTCGTTCCTGTATCAAAACTCATCACCTCAGTTTTCCCCTCCGTGAGATACTCTTTTTTAAACCATATTACTCCCATTCTGTTCCTCCATCCCTCCTTTTCCTTTCCCTCCTTGAAGCATCGGATGAAGAAGCTAACTTACTGCAGTTACTTTCTTCTGTGACTACCCATTACTGCATCCCCACTTCAAATTTGTCCAAATAAGATGGAAGAGAAGTTTGTTCTGTTGAGCTCCGCTCAGTAGCTTGCCCTCTGGAGTCACCACCTCCACATCTGGAATCTCTGCCATTTGCCTGCTGCCACCCCTGCAATTATCCTGGCTGATCACATCTCTGCATCACCTCATTTATCAACACGACTTCTCTTTTATCTTCCCCTCTGCCCATTTTACTCATCAGGAGACGACTGCTAGTCTTTGTGGTGGCAAATCTGCCCTATAGGAACAGTTTGTACATAAAGTTATCCCCTCGTCTCAATTATTCATTATTACAGCTATCACCTGTTATTCTAACAAAATAGAAAAAAAGCAGCAAAATCTCAAAGCAAATTGACAACTTTCACTTGAAAGCACTTTTTAATAACTTAATTTCTGCGGAATGGTTGTAAAATACATACAGTTGCAGAATAATCATTTTTCAATCAGAACAGTTAACAGTAGGCATAGTAATGCTTTAAAGCACTGGCAAAAAGGCATGTCATATGTCAAATGATCCTAGCAGCAGTGTCTTGTATTTGCAGCTACTCTGAACCCTTCTAAAGAGAGAGTTATTTCTGCAAGTGATCAAATAAAATTTAAAGACAGCCTTCGGTGACAGTACAGTCACAAACAGTCATTCTCTAGAGTCCCCTTCTTCCCGGCCCCTCCTCCTGGAAATGCCACTCAGTTACTCTGGACCGGTCAAAGAATTTTATTTCAGTACCTGAAAGGACATTTTCCTTGGGTAGTCTGTAACAAGGCGGAAGAGGTTAAACACCAGCCCTCGCACAGCCGCAAATTTAAAGATATCGGAGACAAGGGCAATCAGGTGAGGAAATGGTTTTGAAAAGCACAGCTAAGGCGGGACCGGAATCAGCAGTTTCCAAACCCCCAGAGTAAAACACACTGCATCTCCCGGCTGTTAGCCAAAACCCGGGGACAACTCTGACACAATCCAGTGTTTGTGTGTGAGTTCTGCGCCCCAAACAACCCAAAATCCGGTGTGACAACAGTGGGAGTTATCGCTGAGCTATCTGCAGAGTCTCCCGGCACCACAGAATTAGATCTTCAAAAGGAGCAGTTCCAAGAGAAGTGGGGAATGGAGCGTGGCGCAGAGCCAGTCTGCCATTGCCCAGGGCACCAGATTCCTCCTCTCCTACGATACACAAGCTGACTTGGGAATTACTCCTGCCAGCCTCCACCACATTCTGGCTTCCATGCCAAAACTATTAACTAGCTGCTGCCTTTTCAAAGTTTGTTTTCAAAAGGCAGAAACGACACAGATGAAACGGAGCCCAATCCTTTGCCTAGTCTCTTTTTTTTTTTTTTTTTTGCTAGGAAATACTTAAATCGGGAAAATCCATTAGAAATTTTTCTCAGTAAAACCTCTGAAGAGCACAGCCTTGCTCGTTCTCTGCGCGCTGACCGACCACCCAGAGCAGAGCGGTATCCCAAGCAGCACGATTTAGAACAGGGAGGAGAAAGAGGAGAGGAAGAGGAAAGAAAGCAATCCAGCGACTTAGGCCAACGAAATAAAATGTAGAGCCAAAGCTGGACCCCCTAAGGAGTGCAAAGGCTGAAAAGATTTAATCTCTATTGCTTCACTGATGAAACTCTGTACAGCGAGACACTCCAACACTGGCCTCCCCAGGAACGAATGTTGATTTGGAGATTTTTTCAGCCAAATTTTGCTGCTTTGCCTTGTCAGCTATACAGAAATTCGGGTTCCCAGAGGGGCTGAAGTATTCTCACCACATATGCATTCGCTTGCCTAAAAAGGAGAAATTCCCCCTGGGATGATATTAGAGTTATAATTGGCATTAATGTGCTAATTTTGTAACCCACTACTATTTTCCAACAGGAAGCAGCGTAAGCTTTTAGCATGCTTTTCCAAGTAAAGCAAGACAACAAATTAATTTCCAATGGAGTCAGCCAAACAATTGCAACAAAATATTGCTGTTTCAAAGCCAAAACACAAAAAGCACGGTGACATTCTCTACATGCAGTGCTGTGATCCAGAGTTTTCCAGTCACTTCTGCTCCAAATAAACACGCCTGACCAAATCAATTCTTAAACCCTTAAAAAGGTCACGAAAGCAACGTTGGCTTCCAGCAAATTGGACTTTGAATGCTAAAAAGCACAGTCCATGCACCATCCACTTTCTTGAAAGCCCCTGAGTGAGTGGATGCTTTCTGTGAGTCCCTTGTGCTATAGCAGTGTACGTGGTGCCCACGGGCTGGATACTGCCCAAGACAACTGCAGTGTTACCAAGCCAAAGGCTGACTCCAAGGTAGGTTTGCCCTGGCAAGGGCTCCGAGCAATACAGCTGTAAGAATCACTAAAGAGTCACACCATTTTGAAGCAAAGTCATCTCTCATACCAAGGAAAGAGAGTGCTGTATACTAGTTATTTACTGAATTTATAATCCGGTGTGCTAAGATGATCCATACAGATGACTTGTATTTAACAGAATACCAGTTCTGTATTCTCTCCAAAGAGAGAAGTGCAGTTGCCTCTTCACCACCTAAAGACTGTTAGCAAAATACTTATTTCTAGAAAAAAAATAAATAAATCAAGCGATTTTTCTTAAGGTATTTTTAACAAGGCAAAAGAAATACTTCTACTTTTATACCACATCCAATAGTCTTTCATCAACAGAAATCTGGCTGCTGACTTCAAGGTGAGCCCCAGAGCACATCCCACTGGGTTTCACTGGTCACACTGTTAAATGAAGAGACAGACAGACTATTACACCATGTGCTGTGATAATGCATGTATACTTTATACACCGTTTTTAATAGTGGAGAACTCAAGATCCACGTGCTAAGAATTATCTGTGCAATTCAGAAGTCTTGGTTACACTGCTTGTAAGATAGAAGTAAAACTCTTAGCATGTAATCAAGTGTCAAAAACTACCTGTCAGAGTCAATCTTCCAACCTCGTGACGCACGTTCATGTCAATCTAAGAACAGGTTTACATTCATTGCGTGCAAGGTTTACATTCATTACATACATGTAACTTAACAGAAATTTACTTGAAAATACAGAAGTATAAAGAAACCATGTTTCAATGGCAATAAAAAAACCCTAAAATCTTTTACAAGTTGGGGGGTGTTTCATTTTCAAAATCCAGGCTATGATCATCAGATGAAAAAACAAACAAGAAAAAGAATTCCTGTTTGATGCCTCCAACTTATACACAGAAACTATGCATAGCAACTATAAGAATTAGAAATTACATTACAAGACATCAGGACTTTAAATCCGGATCATATATATTTTATGGACGTTTAAGAATGGCTTATTCCTAGCCCAGTAAGGAGGGTGCTTGGATTTTCCCGGGTTTGAGAGAAAAATCTGTCTTCAGGAAGGAAAACCTAAGGAGCCAAGCGAGCACCCAGAGCCTGCCCTTCCTGCCCGCAGAGGTAGGGATCCCACAGCAAAGCCCCAATGCCTGCAGTGGGTCTGCGATGGGCAGGAAGGTTTCCAGAGCTCTGAACCCACCCAGCTCGGGCAGCTTGCTCAGCTCCAGTGGCCTTTTTTAGCATTGTTTGTAGTTGAAAATTAAACCCAAGTACACCAGGCTTTGAAAAACTTCTCCATCTACTTACTGACATGGACACAACTGCCCAGTATCTAAGGGGTATAACCTCAAGCCAGTTATAAGTACATGAGGAATGGAGCCAAGTAAGAGTTTTTTTCTAAAACTGAGTCTTCCCAACCTGTTCTCAATATCCTCCTTAAACCAGCCTTCTAAGGTTTTTAGATTGGTTTTGATGGAAATGGCATTACCCAGCAGTGAAGTCTTCCTAAATATATCCTGAACTAATCAAATGCAATCAAAGCACAATTTACTATAAAGCAAAACAGCTTAATACAGTAAAATTATTACTGTGTTATACAAGTGCTGCCCATTTCCACATGAAAAAGTGGTGAAATAGCAACCAAAGACAGCAGCAAGGTTTTCTGTTTAATAAAGGACTTGCAATGTTGTTCTGCATTACCAAAATTTCCCCAGTCCTCTACATTATCATTTCCTAGTCACTCTACATCAAAAAGAACTTGCAACAGAATCGTAACCTTTCCTTTATATATTGAAATGCTTTATCCTTTTGCATTTTACAGAATCTTCAAGCAAAGCAGGACAGGGAAACAAAACAAACGCACAAACAAGAGTATATGAAAATACACTGGCATCTGTCCATCCAGCTTAAAAACACATGGGACAACTGGAACGATGGCAATAGACTGGTCTTACACTATGAGGTCCTTCAGGATTGAAAGATGGGGCTTATTGCCACCGTGTACTCCTAAAAATAGCCAGCACATTTACTGCAAATCAGACATTCATTCTCAAGTTCAAAATTTCACTTATATCTGTAGACAAGCAAGTATTTACTTTTGACAAAGAAATACTACATGTGATGCTTATTTTTTAGCAGGGGTGGGTAGACACTCTCAATGCCACAGCAAGTCTTTAGAGAACCTGAAAACGTCCTTGACAAAGCACTGAAAGAAAATAATTTGCAATTGTTTGGACATATGTTCCAATATGCACATCTGGTTTGATGATTTGGGGAGCTTGCAAGTAGTAACAGAAATTTCATGGCAGAAAATTTAATTTTCTCTGAAATGGAAAGGAAAAAGTCCTGCTACTTTCAGATGAGCTGTGGAAGTCAAAAGGACAACTCCTCAAAGATTCAATCTCCTTTGACATACCCATGAAGTAACACCCTGGTCATTCTGAGGAGTTAAATTCTCTGTTTATTCAAAGGAGAATGGAACAGGTGTATTATCCCAGCAGCAGTCCTCAGTTATAACGCGGGAAGTTGAAGTGTACAAAAAAAGAGACTAGTTCATTACCTGCAGAGTATTAAGTCTCTGTTGTTTCAGAACTGCCTAGAAATCTCTCTGCTTGTTTTTCTGATTGTTTGGGGGGTTTTTTGTGGTTTTGTTTTGTTTTCGTTGTTTTTTGTTTGGTTTGTATTTTTGTTGTTGTTGGTTTGGGGTTTTTTCCTCCCCCTGTTTGTTTTTGGGTTTTTTTTTCCTTTTACATCATGACAGTTCTATGTTTGTCCAACAGGAATGGACCAACAATTACTTCCTGGATATCAGTGAAAGACCCTGCGTAACAGCATCCAGCTACAACTCCTCTGACATACAAAGAGGTAAGCCCTCCATAACCACTACTCTCATTACTAAGGAAAAAAAAAAAATAATACAAAACTGCAGCCTCAGGATGCTCTCATAATTTCCAGAACTACACAGAGGAGCCTGTAACCTTCCTCCAGACAGAGTGTGCCAGCCACACTCAAGCTGAGGCCGTGCTGGAACTGCCGACATTGCTCAGTACACTCCATGGACAGAAGAAAAAGGAAGGCAACCCTGCACCCTCAGTAGGGTTCAGAATAAACCAGAGACACACATTTGCTGGGAGACTTAGAAAATATATGCCATGTGCAGGAGGGAACAGGACCAGATGTAGCAAATACATGCTTCAATAAACAGAAATTTTCAAGGTACCTTCCTTGTATCAAGCTTTAAAATACAAAAATCCTACGAACAGAGAGCCTTCCAGTGAAAACGTTTCTTAGAAGCAAACAGGCTCAAGATCCGTTCTGGGGGAATAAACAGAAATCATCGACTCGTACAGCTTACCGTTAATTTTGAAACCCTAATTTGGTATTCTCTGAAACGCGTGCTTGAATACTGAAAATAAAGTAGCTTCTGCAGATAAAATGCAGACAAAAATGGTGGCAAAGCTGAAGAAAAACAGCTGTACTGTTGCACCAGCCTGCTGCAGTCCGTAGCTCAAATTGCTAAGCAACCAGCACATCATGTAGAGCAGACAGTAAGATTGCAGGGAAGACAACAGAATGAAAAAGCATCCTACTTGGATGCCCCAATACCACCTTTGACAAATAAAGAAAAACATTTTAAACACACCTGTCTTTCGTCCCTCGATTTCAAATGTGTATGCTGAAGAGAATGCTGAAGGAAGAAATATGATACACAAAGAACTGTAAGGAAAAAGCCCTGCATATTTCTTATATGCAATGTAGCATTTCAAATGAGTTCCTCAAAAAGACCTGTCCCTGATAAGTCACATTAGTGACAAATTTTATTTTCAAAACTATTTTAATCACTTAAGTATTTATATTTCACATACCTATTTTGCATATCTTTTTCCAAATTCAGATCTTAGCAGCCAAGTGAAGTGATGTGCAAAGCAGAAATTAAATCATGACTGTATCAGACTTGTAAAGAAAGCAAAGCCAAGCAGCCCCATATAAAAAATGTTTCAGATGCCAGAAATACACTGAATTACTCATCCAAAAGGAAAAAAGTTACTCAAAATTTTAAGAAAGCGTAAAGAATTAAATCATAGCAACAAGTAGTTAAAATATGCACATTACACAAAACCTTCTTGGTCCTTCAGGCTCAAAAAAAAATCAAATCTTAAAAATCCTCTTTGCCATCACACGGCATATGAAACTTTTATTGCATCCAGAGTTCTAAATGTTAATTTCTAAAAACAATTGATACAAAGCACACATATTATAGAAAGCCTATACATACAATTTAAAGTTTTCTGTTCAAATCAGACACTTGTGATTTCAGTAAGGTGAACAAAACCATTCCAAAATTTAGCTACGCAGATGGTTAGTTAAAAGCAACTCACATGTGCATATGCACTTTTAACATCCCACTAAAAAGAACAACATTTGTCATTTAATAATGAATCACTACAACTAAATGGAGATAAGGCTATTTAAAATATCAATTATTAACTGTTAAATGTTAATGGCCTGCAGCCAATTTTCAGTGCAATGGCTTGTTAACGAAGATGAAAGTTTGTCTAGCAAGTTTTCAGCAGACACCAAACACTCCAGGTAGCTGAATTAAACTGCACGTTGAAACTAACAGGTTAATTCCTAGTCAGAAGTCATGATTTGCTATTGTACCTCACCCACAAGATGTGAGTTAGCTACAAACAGAAATCTACCTCTCTTGAGGCAGCAAACCTCACTGAGGTACCTGACTGTAGCCTTGGCTAACAAGGTATGGCTGGAAAGCCACTCTCAGGGTAACAGAACAACTTCAACCATTCTGGCACAGTCTGAGCGCACAGCTGGAACTTAAGGAAATGACCAGGTCCTAAGCAGAGCCACAATGATTACATGAATTATTCTGCTGTCTCACTCCATCCGAGTAGCCCTCACCTGAACCCTTGCTGGAGGGAATCGACAGAAGTGCTGAAAGCACAGGGCTTTCCCCATTTCTAGAGACAATCCAATCAGCTATCTTTAATAGCTGAGGAGTCAAAACGGTCACCTTTCCAAGGTTCCAAGGACTAGCTCCTAGACTAGACTTAGGCCTATAAGTATTTATCACTATCTATCCAGCCCCAGGTTCAGTTTGTTTCGTAGGCGAGTATGAAAAGTGACGTCCTCCCAAAACCGCAGTGCAAAGCCTAAACACCATGCAACAGAGCATCTCTTTCTGAGGTCAAACAAAAGAGAGACCTTAAAAGAACAGCAAGGTTTTGAGCTGAACTTCCAATGCGTGGGCCTTGAAATGCAGACTAGGCAAAAAGACCAAGTGCCTCTCAGCTGCTCTGTGTGTTGACCCCATTCTCCAGACAGCAGGCCAAAACAGACAGGAGTGGGCTCACAACATTTCCTTTTTGTCACATAAGGCCAGGGTACCAACGAGACAGCAGTAAAGCTTTATTTGCTTTTATACTCAAGATTACTAACTTGAAGCAAAAGCCAACCAAAAACCCCAAGAAAATCTCATCAAGAAAACAGTATCTTCAAAGCATCAGGACAGGAATCCTGAAAGGTAAACGCAATTTAGGGGAATATTTATCTGCTTCACTGACCATCCACTAACACACTGGAAGATATTTTCCAGATGTTTTTTCCTTCAAAAGAGGACTAGACTATTTGAGTAGGGAAGTTAGCGTACCATATCAATTACTTTAAAGCTCCATCTCTTCTAAGAGTAGAACATTTTACTGTCTTAACAGTAACTTCACGTCTTCCCTTCCTCCACTTAGTGTTCTATCCATAACCACAGTCCGCAAACTGTTTCTCCTGATCCTGCCTAAATCACCTCTAAGCCGTACACATTTCTCAGGTCTTCCTAGCTAAGATGAAGAGGTATTCCACTTTTGCTGTTATGTTCCATTTTTATTTTTAAAACTAGGAATTCTTACAGTAGTTTTCTTCAGCACTGTGCAAAGTGCAAAGCAAGCTGAATTACTGTTTTGCTGGTTTAGTCAGGAATGGCTTCTCACCATTCCAGCCTTGGGGTTTCAATCCCATCTGCAAGTCATCTTTCAAAACAACATCCTTATTTCCATCATACAGTTGATCTTTGGCTAGTCCTCCACACTGGAGCGTCATCATTCATTCAAAAATAGACCCTCGTAATCGTACCGGTGTAACTAAAAGCTTGAAGAAACATGCTAACAAATAATACATAAAGAAAACTTAGAGGTCTGCTTCTTCCCTATGGATTAACTGCAGCATTAGAGAAGAAAAGTGAATTCTGTACTCACGGGATGAAACTTCAAAGAATGAAAGCTTTTCAGGCGTATATTATCTTCCTTCATTTTTGATACCAAATTGCAAATCTAGACTTTATGGAGAACTGTATCCTAACAGTTCATAGTACACAGAGATAGAGTTTTCTACAAGCTGCGATCAATCTTCTTTCTAAGTCTCAACTGAGACATCTCCAAGCATTACTAAAAGGCCAGAGGAAATAAAGACCAGGGTGGTGGTGCATGTGAGCGAGTAACACACCAAGAAATAGCCCACCAAACGGAAGCAGCATTTTGAGAGCAGAAGAAAGAATGTAACCATGGCTTCCTGTGTTTTCCAACTGTCTTAAGCCATGTCCTCAAATTCTTCTTGGCCATTATGGCCACTCGTTAGCCATAGATACCTGAAATGCCTGACAATAAAAAATAACAACTCTATACGAAACACATAAGCTATAAAGAAATACAGCAGCATAAGTGATTTAGGCAATCTTTCCCATTTCACAGGGTAAGGAGGTATTTTACATCAAGATAAAGACTCATTAGCCATGTGCACAATTTGGGCCCAGCTTAACCAGTTACCTTTTTTCAATACATTTAAAAAGCCTTCCAATGGTTGTTCATTTGTGGGTTTGGTGCTTTGTTTGTTGGGTTTTTTGGGGTTTTTTTTTAAACCCCAACAAACTTTAAGCATCAATACTGAACTGGAGTTTCTGCACTCAGTCCATGACAGCAGGAAAGTCACAGTCTCTGTGCTTTACTGCCATACTCTAGGACAGGAATACAATCATGACAACCCAGCGTTCCCTGGTTTAACCACAACTGTGGGGGGAACTAAGATGCTATATTCACATGATACTAAATGCAACAGAGATGGGCTTTTCAGATGTCTTATAACACAAACCATGCTGCATCACAGAAACACAAAGACAACCCACAAACACAAAGACTCCTCAGAACAACTGCCCACTGTTGTTGTTGCTGCTGCTAAGGCTACAGTACAGGAAGAACTATTTCAAATCAACAGAATCATTGATGTGTAAAAGCTTCAGGAATATAGGGCTGCAAAGCACTTAAGGTTACAGAAATCCTTCATGATACATACATGAAAACTCAACATGCTTGAGTACTAGTGTTCTTCAGAAGATGCACTTCTGCATTCTCATCTAACACTATGCTTCGTCCCACAACAGTAATTTCTCATGTACATGGCAAAGGTCATTCAACCTTTTATATCCTAAGTATTAATTTATTCCAGTACCACAGTTATCCAACCTAAAGAGAAATGTTTATTTTTACCTTAATTTCATGATTAACAAAAAAAAGGCTTACATCATACTTTTCAGTAGAAATAGTCCTAGAAATCTCCAGTGTACTACAACTCAAAAAACTGAATGAATGTAAAGTTATGCATTTTCTGCTCTCCTAATAATTTCTTGCAAAGATCTTTTTAAGGAAGAACAATAGATCCATTGATAACACCAACACAAACAAATAACACAATGAAATGCTTAAGCCCAGAAGTAAAGACAGAAGAAAAAAACCACTGGCAACATCAAAAGCTGCCTAATAAACCAAATGAATAACCTTAATTACTGCATTAGCTATCCCTGGGTAACTTATTACTGAAAAATGCAAGCAGACATTCCCTGTAACAACAGCACAGGTAATATTTTTGAATAAGTGACATTTTAAAGATGATGATGATAAATAAAAAAAAAAAGTTGTGGACAATGATTTTTTTCTAGGCTGTAGCTATAAGGACTGTGCCTAGGATTAAAAAATAATAAATAAATTAAAAAACAATCCTCCCTGCAGTTCAAAATGCATGCTGAAGAGAATAAAAAAGCATTGCTTCAGAACTGTACACAATTTGCCTGCCATCTGTGCAAGTTTCTGGAATTAAAAAAGAAAGTTTTCTGTATGTCCAAGGCAGCTTTTAATACTAGGAATGATGAGTAAGAAAAATGTGCCTACTGCACTGGTTTACAGGAATTACTTCAATCCTGTATAAAATTGAACAACAGAAATGTTAAGCTTGAAGTTAATACAAGGACTGATACTCCTAAAGTCCTCCTTTCCCCCTTCTAATTCCCCACTATCGTCTTGCTGATTCAAAATTAAGTTTTATGTATCCCAACTCAACCACTGCTATATAAAAAAAACACAGAACAACTTCCCCAACATTTTTAGTACTCATTCTGCATTTGCAAGCTTATTTTCCAAGGCGCTCCTCGAATTCTGACAACTTAGATCTTAATTGGAATTTTTAAAGAAATGTATCCATATATTCAAGTTCTTTTTTATAACAAATATTAACATGTCACCTCTACTTTAAATAAATAAAACGAGGAAAGGTCTTGAGAACAACCCCCCACAAACTGCAACAGTCTGTGCACCTATTGCTACAGCTATATAGAACACAGACAACACTCCCAGAAAAAATTCAAGTGACCAAGTAGTGCCTTTATGTCCTCCAGAGGCATCTCAAGCAAACACAGCTTTCCCCAAGTGAACCTGCATTTGACAGTTCTGCTGTGTTATGGTAAAACAGTGCAAGAGAATATATAGCATACTCCCACCACATTTGCTCCCACTCACCTTGGGAATAAGCAATAAAATGACTGTTCAAGAGACACAAATGTTCCCCTCGGGAAAATGAACACACTGTAAGAAGATATTTTTGACTGCAAGTCACCAGATGCAGAACTAGTGGTGCAGGGCAATGGACACATTCATGGATAAAGAAGTGAATCTGTTTTCAAAACATATCAGGGAATGACACCTAAGGTTTCTACCTTGCTTTACCAAATGCCTTCTGCTTCACTGGATACACCTACTGAAAATCTGGATGTTACTTCTAACAGTCAGTCTCATTTCCTTGGAAACTTTATGTCCAATATACCTTGTGCTGCAGCAAACTTAACTGTTACTGAGAAAGGAACAATTCTTCTTGTGAGATGTCACTTAGGATCCAAAACAAAAGCACAAGATGAAGACGTCTGCCTGCTACTGTCAACAAACATTAATACGTGAACAAGTTAAAATACTAAGCAATAAATACTTTTAGAAGTAATGTTGGTGGCTTTCTGACAGCTTTAGACACATTTACTTCACTGTGATACAAATTCCTTACCATAATCTCATATTAATAAGGTATCCAGCGTAGCCAAGGCCTGCAACCAGGCAGCTGCAATGTATTTTGATTAGATAACACTTCTCAACATTGACAGCGAATTTTTACTCAGTGTATGTATGAAAACTATCTGCACGGATGGGGGTGGGATAAAAGGATCATGTTTTTCTCCCATCCATTTTACTTCCCACAAAACCAGTAAGGCCAAGATGTTTTATTCCCCAGTCACTGCACAGAAGAAAAGAGGCACAATGGAATGCCACAACTACAACCCATTCTGAGTCTCTCTCTGAGAATGAGGAGGAGGAGACCGCCGATGAACCAGACAGAAACAAATAGCTAACCCGCTCAAGGAAGCAGGAGGTTACTACCTCATGTTTAGATTAGGAGATGAAGGTTGAATAAACAAGACTCACAAGTAACATTAAATGCACTGCACACCAGCAAGGAGAGCTTTCTAGTTTTGCCCACAAGAAAATCAGAATATTGCACGTCGAAAACAAAATACCATGGTTTGGTGCATAGATTATGAGATACCAAAACAAGCTGCCAAGGAATATTGGCACCAATTCATGGGAATCAAAAATAAACATACCAGACAAGTTCCATAGCACTGGAAAAATTAAGTGTTCTTGAGCGCCGAGAGCAAAGGTTTCCAGGCTCTCTCATGTGTACGGCTTCTCTAACCATCACATCCCTTCCTTTCCAACCTTGATTAAAAATCCCCATCTTTTCACAGGCTACATTTTGTTCAAGAATCCACAACGGCAGGACTGGCTGTTCAATTAAGACTGCCCTTGGCTTTCAGCACAGGCTAGTTTCTTAACATGCTTTCTGCACCCGAGATGCTAATAAAGAAGAAAACAAAAAAACCCACTCACCCCTCCAGAAAGCACACAAGTATTTGAGATGTCTAATGCCAAGACAAGATTAATCCTTTGGCAATTATTTGATTTTTAAATTTAAAACCAGAAATAGGCAACTTAGTCGTATTTTTTTTTCACATTAAACCTCTAATCCTTTAAATAATTTTTCTTCCCACGTGTAACACACTGAAAAACAATTGTAGAGCTCTGAGGAAAGCCAGCACCTGCAGGAAAGGGTTGAAGCTGGCAACTGCTCGTGTTGTTGAGTTATTCATCACATAAATCTCTTATTTAGTCCCACCTCTTTCCTGTAGCTCTAACCGTTGTCGTTTGAGAAAACAGACCTCGTTTCATGCTGAACTCCCACCACTAAGCAGCTGAATCTCCTACATTACTTAGGATACTGTTCGTGAGAGCAGGCTTCACATGGAGTCATGCAACATCCTGTTCCAAGCCAAATGCTCCAGATGGGATCCGTTTCACTGCTGCCTCCCCCTCCCCAGCCCATTTGAGCTTGTTCTTTTTTTTCTTTGAAAGCATTTGTCACAAAACGGTGCTGTAACAGCGTGCTAAAACTGACCTTTTCCAGAAAAATACAAACAAATCAAACTTCACATTTAAATATCTTTACTAGGAAAAAAAAAATCAAATCAAACACCACCACTTCAATTACCAAAATATTTGTATTAGCTAATCAATTAGCAAAACTACGTATGGAAGAAAATGAATGACTTGCTGCAGCTCTACACTGCTGGAAAAGTCTACCTTGATTCAGAAAGTTTACTAATAATTTAAAACCTTCACGCTGTCACGCACATTACTGATCTAATGCGAGTTCTCAGCGACATAACAAGGAAAAAACTGTCTAGTCTGCTGATCACTCTGAATGCTGGCAATTTCTCAAACATCTGCTAAAGGTCAGATTTCCACTGCATGGAACCAATCAATGAAACTACACAACACTCCCAGCACCATTGGAAGTGCCAAACAAAGACCACTGTTTTACATAAGCAAAGAAACTCAGCCTGAAATCTTCCAAAACACTATCAGCAAAGTCTTCTCTCCCACTGCCACAAAGTACTCCTCCTCTACCTGGCAATGGCTGTTCAGATTTATTCTAGTTTTGCTTTTTTTTATGGCAGAAATTGAGTTCCTTAAAGCTAAGCCAGTTTTCCACACTGTTAAATAGCATGCAGCCAATACCGCATACAGAAAAACATT
This sequence comes from Actenoides lindsayi, assembly GCA_025331215.1. Taxonomy (NCBI): domain Eukaryota; kingdom Metazoa; phylum Chordata; class Aves; order Coraciiformes; family Alcedinidae; genus Actenoides; species Actenoides lindsayi. The sequence goes on from WTSP01002023.1 coordinate 70,367, forward strand.
ACAGATGAAAAAAAAATAGCATGCATATTTATTTAAACAAAAATGGGTTCTATTTAAATGTTAATCAAAGTTTCTGGAAACTGAATATTCACATGTTTGGTGCCTTTGACTTAAAAAAAACCAAAACAACCCACCCCTACCAAGATCTAAAAAAAAAAATAAATAAATCTGAAGAGTTAAAAAGCAGACTGGAAATCACAACATTATGCCCTGAAATCCTTGCTAAACAATCTCAGAAATATAATCCAAATATCCTAACAGATTAGGGAATTGTTGGCTCCTGCTGTAAACAACATGCTCTATATTTCAGCAGCTTATCACATGTCATAAAACCCACGCTTCGGTGAGAGCCTACACGGAAGAAATAAATGATCAATTCCGATGCTGCTGAAAAGCTGAGCTTGTTCTATTTTTACAGAGAAAGAATGATTTTATTTATGGATAATCTGGTACTGATTTACCCAAAAAGCCTTCTGCACACAGGAGAGAAGGGCCAATAAAGCCATTGATGGATTTCAAGGGTTTATTTATTTTTTTTTGGTGTGTCACTATGTGATCTTCAAACTCCAGTTTTAGGCTTGTTTTATAATTTGTTGTTGTTGTTGTTAAAGATGATCCCTTTTAACTTCAGTGCCAATATGGCTCAGAGAAGGCAAACAGAAATCAGGAGACATTCCAGCAAATTCAGCAGAAATATTCTCCTGCATTCCTTCTGACTCAACAGCTAACACAGCAATGGCGTGGTCATGGGGCAATGCTAAGTTAAGGTAATACCCCATTTCCAAAGGGCAGTTGCTGTTGGTAATGATGTCTCCACACAGTCGACAGCCTCACGCTGCATCCCCTGACGTGCAGGGTGCAGTCCTTGTTGCCCCCAGCTCACTGTTTTGCTCCTGACCCCAGGCTCCGGGCCACGGCCAGGACAGAGCTACCAAATGGCCTCTCAGCTCCCCCACCCAAGACGAACCAAAATCCCTTGGCAAATCAGAGCAGAAGCACCATGCCAGGAATGAGTACTCTGTGTATCAGAGAAAACATTACCCTGTGTGAGAGGACTGTACAGCAGAGTCTCGTAAAGCGGGGCATGGGAGCAGCCGTGGACCAGCACTGCCCCCAACAAGACAAGGCTTGATGGAAGGTGGGGTTTTGTGACAGCAACAGCACAAAAATGAAGCTACTAAAATGGAATTCAAACACGTCAGTCAATGAAAAGACTTATCAAAAGTTTTTTATTTTATTGAAGTTGAATAACAAAAGGACTATGGGATATCTCAAAGGAGAGAGATTCGTTTGTATCAGTTCCACCTAATCTTTTAAAAACACTTTCAGCTCTTTTGATTGTTCCTTGCCTCATCTAGCTGCCAGTGTTTGGGCTGATCCTAGTCTCGTGGGACACTTAGGGGTATGGAGTTTTGTCACACCTCATCTAGAAGGCTGACCCAGAAAGGCCCAGCAGTATCCAGCTGTGTCCTAACGTTCAGTCCTTCAATCATCTCTCCATTCCAGAGAAGCCAAGAAAATGAACAACATCTGTACGAGATGCTTCAGGGAAGAGTGCAGTGACCAATAAAACTTTCTGTCACACTCTATGTTTCTTCTAGCAGGTCTGTACAAGCTGCCATTACAAAGGGATTTCTTCCAAGTATGTTTAGAAACAGCATTATTGCCCATAAGGAAAGAAGTGTAACAACATAGTCTTCCATGGCAATTCAGTTTAAAGATCATAGATCAATAATATCCTGTAACTGCGATGTTGGGCAGAATTTGGGTGCTTTTCTATACCAATATTACCAACTGCATTAACATATTTGAGTATAGTTTTTATGTAAACAAATACTGGACTGAAGAAGCAGCCTGGCCAGATGGGAATATAGAATAAACCCAAATGACTTATATTACTTCATACCTACACTCACACACAAGAGTACTGGTCTGGCATTCCTATTACTCAGACTCTTACAGAAGGGAGGACGAAGGCACGCTTGACTCTGTTAGTGCTGAAACAGAACTGTATTATCAACAGCCAGCAGAATTCAGTGTTAGAAGAGATACCCAATAGGGTTAATTTCTCCAGCCTTCCAGTACATGTAGATCCCCCTCTAGCTTACAGAGCTTTTAAGCCATTAATGCCAGTTTCAAGAGGTTTTTTGATGACATAATACTAACCCCACAAAGCAGTAAGTTAAGACAGTGAGTGCCTGTAATGCCTGATAGATGTAAACTGCACACCACCTTTACTGATCTAGCGTACAGCTTGGACATTCGCCAACAAATGAGGAAGAAAGATGTTAGAAGTGAGCTAGAAGATCTATAAAGACCAGTTTTACGAGAGCAGGCCAACTGCCAAAGCATTTACTTTGAACTCCATGTTAGTGGGGCTATGACAGCTTAAACCCAGCTCAAGTACATCTGCTCTGCGCTGCAGTGTGCATCCACAAACTTGTCAGCTTGCTCTGCTTTGCTCTCTAACGTGGGTCACTCACTTTTAGCCAATCGACTGAAAAGCAAATGACTGAAGCCATCGGTAACAACTCTCAGCAATGCACCTGACTCACAATGTCACCTTGTACTAGTGAGTCAACTGTACTACAGAAGTCACAAATTCACTCACGAAGCAGAGGGAATAGAGGAAAAAAAGCTGCCTAACGGCTGGTCCCATGAGAGCTGTACGGGGATTGACTAAGCCGAGAAAAGCACAAGTAGGTCACCGGTAGACAGACACTATCCTAGCTTCAAATGCTTGGGAAGAAGTTCAGTGCTAAGATTTAAAGCTTCTAGTCATGCATAACTAGTTACCCCCTACGGAATTACAGCACTTGCTCGTTCTGTATTAAGTGAACTATTTTTTGAGAATTCTCAAAAGTTCACTAGTTCAAAGGACGTAAACTGTTCTTTGGGTGCTACCAGAATTACTCCCTGAATCATCACCTTGCGTGTGTATTTAATATTAGTAACTTATAGTTTATTTAATGAAATGGCAAGGCTATGAGAAGAAATTTGGATTTAGTAGCAATTCTCCCCCATGGCTCTTCAGAGAACGAAGAACAATGCTCTCCAGAGAACCTCTCACAACAACTGCCCTTTCTCCACAACAGCTGCCATTTACTTACATTCTCAGAAGGATGGATGCCATAAGCTGCCTCTCAGCAAAGAGGAACTGTTACCTTGCTTTCATCCTTTCTCAAAGTCATCATCTATATCCCTACAGATAGGAAGCCACTTTCTCCCCTGGGGGCAATTGGCTTCATTCCCAGTAGCAAAACCAGAAGGCAAGGAGTGGCCACCTTTGTTCAGGCAGCTGGGGCTTCAGTCAGACTGAAAAATGACAAGTTGCAGGCACAATGCAGGGAGACATGCTTTGAGGATCCTCTCTCTTCAAAACTTATCTCAGTCCTAAACATCCCCAAACCTGCTGCATCTGAGTTGGCCGACAAGACAGATACACGGAAGAAGGAAACAGATATGTATGTGAAGTGTGGAAAACAAGGAAATGAGAAAATTCAGGAGTTCACAAAACATGCAGAATGAAAATAAATCGCAGGTCCTGCTGCCCTGAGTCAGTGAGGAGAAGCAGCTGTAAATCTGTCTAAACCAGCCCTACATTCTCCAGGTGCTTGGTAGCTCCAGAATGCACGAAACAGCTATCACATGCCAGTCAACCTACCCCTGGGAGTTGTTAAACATCTACTTTATTCAACATAAATTCACCCTTTAGGGATTTTCTTTTGTATCAGCTGGGTAAGAACACTACCTACAAAGAGTGTGAAAGATGGGTCAAACCAAAGGAACTGCCAGAAGAGAACTACATAAAGGCTGAGTCAAGTCACTAATTTGGAATCAAAAGAAGCATTTGACTGGGGGAGGACTGGGGAGAGGGAGGACACGACACCCAGACAACCCGACACAGACTGACAAATCAACCTTTCTAAGATTCAAATATGTTATTAATTACACTTCAGGTAATTAACTGCCAAGTCAGGTAAATGCAGGCTTTAACAACAGACAAGGCCAATTCAGTTCTCCTTGAAATCTTCTGTTAAAAACTGCTATGCAATAGTCTGTTTAAAATACTACTCTGAAGTTTAAGGTTTTACTACTTCAGTTGTTTGGGTGATGATTACCTTCTTCCCCCATTCTAAATTACCAACCAAATTCTTGTACCTTCACTTCGTAGTCCTTAAGATTTTGCTGCAGTGCATTAAAACTACAAAGTGTAGCAGGTAGGATTCTTCAGATGAGCTGACAGCATTACCATTTCCTGACGTTTTAATGCTTCATTTTGCAGCTTTTACCTTTAATTACATTTTGCATTGGAATACCAAAGAATACAAAACAATACAAAATTCCATAAATGATACTCTTAACTAGACCTGCCAAGACACTTAACTCAGAGATTCCTGCAGGTTTCTTCACTTCAGTTTCATACCTTTTTCAACTTGGAGAAGCGTGCTGGCAGACAGCTAATTTGATTGGGTTTGTTTCATCAAGTACTCTTGCATGAAGCACCTGCAACACTCCCTCCCTCCTCTCCACTTACAAGGACATAAATCTCAGTTATAAGGAAGATTAATTGAGGTATCAAAAATAAGTCCATTTAGAAAGCAGAATTCCTGTCTAATCCATGCGTGTACTAGTAGGTAGATTTCTAGTTAAACCATCAGCAAAGGCAGCAGTCTGTAGATTTAATCAAACGTGCCATATAACGTAACAATTAGGTCAACTTCTCCATAAGATAGGAGACCTGAACAGGAAAAAGAGAGAGGAGAAAGAGAGAGAGAAGCGAGAGGAAAAAGAGAGCGAAACGTCTTCTGCAAATCAGGAAATTACCATTTTGTACAGTTCACGTGGTACAAAGAATATATTATACATGGGATGTACCTGTCCCAGAGGGGGAAAAGGATCTTGGGGCAGGAGTTAGCAGGGCTCACTGATAGGGCTTTCAACTTAATTGAAAGGGGACACAACAGGCTGTGCTAGATATGAGCCCAAGGGGAGCATGCCAGGGTGTGTAGAAGGGAGTACCGGCGAGGACTCTTGTACTACCATCTCAGTGAGGGTAGAAGCTAGAGATACACGGGACAGCAAAGATGGAAGAGGTAGTGAGCAGAGTCCTGCAGTCCAGGAAGAGATGCTTGCTGACCTACTACACCACACAGATGTTCACAAGTCTACAAGACCAGATGGAATCCGTTCAAGAATTCTAAGAGAGCTGGTAGAAGTGCTCACCAAGCCACTTTCCATCATTTTCCATCAGTCCTGGTTGACTGGGGAGGTCCCAACAGACTGGAAGCTAGCCAGTGTGACACCCATCTGCAAGAAGGGCTGAAAGGAGGATCCAGGAAATAACAGGCCTGTCAGTTTGACCTTGGTGCTAGGAAAGCTCATGGAGCAGATCATCCCGAGTATCAACACACAGCATGTGCAACACAACTGGATGATCAGGCCCCATAAACATGGCTTTATGAAGGGCAGGTCCTGTTTGACTAACCTCATCTCCTCCCACAACATCATCACCAGCTTACTGGATGAAGAGAAGGCTGTGGACATTGTTTATCTGGACTTTAGTAAGGCCTTTGATGCCATATCCCATGCCATTCTTCTAGAGAAACTGGCTGCTTGTGGCCTAGATGGGCATACTCCTTACTGGGGGAAAAACTAGCTAGAAGACCAGCGCAGAGAGTAGTAGTTAACTGAGCTAATTCCAGCTGGCAGCCGGTCACAAGTGGTGTTCCCCAGGGCTCTGTACTGGAACCAGTCCTGTTCAACATCTTTATTGATGCCCTGGATGAGAGGATTGAGTGTACCCTTGGTAAGTTTGCAGATGACACTAAACTGGGTGTCAGTGTTGATCTGCTAGAGGGTAGAGAGGCTCTGCAGAGAGATCAGGACAGACCAAATCAATGGGCTGTGCCTAACTGTATCAAGTTTAATGAGGCCAAGCACTGGGTTTTACACTTTGGCCACAACAACCCCCGACAACACTACAGAGTGGGGGAAGAGTGGCTGGAGAGCTGCTCATGGGAGAGGGACCTGGGGGTGTTGATTGACATCCAGCTGACTGTGAGCCAGCAGCGTGCCCAGGTGGCCAAGAAGGCCAAAGGCATCCTGACCTGGATCAGGAATGGTGTTGCCACTAGGCCCAGGGAAGTGACCCTGCCCCTGTACTCGGCACTGGTGAGGCCTCACCTCGAGTACTGTGTTCGGTTTTGGGCTCCCCACAACAAGAAGGACATGGAGACACTGGAGCGTGTCCAAAGAAGAGCAACAAAACTGGTGAAGGACCTTGAGCACATGTCTTATGAGCAGCGGCTGAGGGGGCTCGGGTTGTTCAGCCTGGAGAAAAGGAGGCTCAGGGGAGACCTTATTGCTCTCTATGGCTGCCTGAAGGGAGGTTACAGATTGGTGGGAGTAGGCCAGTTTAACCCGGCAACAGACGATAGAACAAGGGCAAATGGATGCAAGCTGCACCAGGGGAGGTTTCACTTGGATACTAGGAAGAACTTCTTTGCTGAGTGGGTTATCAGGTGTTGGAATGGGTGGCCCAGGGCAGTGGTGGAGTCCCCATCCCTGGAGGTGTTTAAGAGCCAATCAGACAGGGTCCATAGGGATATGGTTTAAGGGGTAAGACTTGGTAGTGTTAGGTTGATGACTGGACTAGATGATCATACAGGTCTTTTCCAGCCTAGACATTTCTGTATTTCTATGATTCTATTCTTACAACAGATGGATAAATGCAATAAACCCATGAAACATGAGGAAAAGGTTTTACCCCGCCCAAGCTTGCTCTGGCATCATTATCTGACCAGTAATACACAGACCCTGCAGGGACAAGTAATAATACCTCATGCAGGTGCCAAGTTACAAACATCTGATGTTAAATACAGCTGCCGTACTGTAGCAATGGCTACAGTATAAATGAAGTACGTGAAGATCTTGAAGACATTTCATTCAACCCCATTATACTCATAACCTGCTAGTGATCAACCCTAATAATCACACATCTACCCCTTGCAACCCAACAGCTGAAGGGACTTGCCAGTTATCAAACACAGACACTCAGAGACTAATAAAGCAAAATTCCAGATGGCAACAGCTACCTGCTTTTACAACTACATAGGCTCTTCTACTCAAGTACTTCATTACCAAAAATGGTAATATTAGTAATTGAATATAGTTGGGACAAATTGGAAGAGGGAATGCTCTGGGGGACCACTGGCAGATGGATTTTTCTGAGCTACATAGAAAAGGGGGCTACAGGCATTTACTGGCATTAACAGATACCTTTTCTGGATGGCCAGAAGCATTCCCTTGTCAAACAAATAAAACTAGAGAAGTTTCAAAGGCCTTGCTACATGAAATAATACAAGATATTTGGGGTACCTACTGTAATGCTCTCGGATCAGGGAACATATTTCACTGCTGAAATTATACTACAGATTAGCCAGGCATTAGGAATTGATTGGCACTTGCACACTCTGAATAGACCACAAGTGAGAGGACAGGTAGAGAAAATGAATCAACTAATTAAACAGCAAATTGCTAAAATTTGTCAAGAAATCAATATGCACTGGTACCAGGCATTACCTTTGGCCCTGCTAAGAATACGAACCAAGCTACGGGCCAAAGAAGGCTTAAGTCATGCTGAAATTTCATATGGTAGACCATGCTACATGCTATGTCAAGGAGAAGACTTGAATCAGGTGGGAGAACAATAATTGACACAATATATAATAGCCCTAAGCAAACAGACAGAATTAACAAGTGTGTGATAGAAACCAGGGCAAGAGGACTAGATAATCCCATTCATCCTTTTAACCCTGTGAAGAATTTTTCAGGAGAAATGGCATGGACCTTCCCAGGTGCTGCTGCCCACCTTCACTGCAGTTAAGATGCAGGAGAGACCTGCCTGGATCCACTGCTCTCGAGTGGAAAGGGCTCCGAATAAACCGTGGACATCTGAACCTGCAGGGCCACTTCAGTTAAAACTGCAGAGGAAGTGAGATGGGAATCAGGTATTTTATGATTGTGTTAATCCTTGTAAATAGTGTTGTTGCTTGGGACAGGAACATACATTCTGGAACTGAATGCTAACTAATGCTAGTAGAGACTGCTGGATTTGGACTGCCTTACCTAAGGGAGACAGGAAGCTGCCTCTACACTGGTGGCCTCAACTCATTGAACTGGGATAACAATATCTGGCCTGGATTTTGGAGAAGGCCTGATGGAGGTTATTGTTCTCCTCATAATTCGAGCTAGGGGTTTGGCCCCAAATTCAATTTACAAATATTAGAGGATAGCAAAACTCAGTTTCTGATTAACAATAATAACTGTAATTGGAGGAACAGATCAAAAATTGCCTTTGCTCCCCAGTGATCTGTTTCAATTGTAATAGCTGTACTTGGAATGATAGATGGAACGGTTATTGGATAAATCAGACTGCAGTGAAAGTGGGCACAAGGGATCTGACAGGACTGAATGTTATGTACAGGGATTTTTGTAATCACATACAATTGCAAACTTATGCAAGCCTAGGCTGGGATGTAATGGGAAACTGGTCTTCTCAGTGTGGATGGCAGAGTGTGGCTACCCGATAGGTACTGGGAGTTGTGTGGGGCCAGCATTAGTAGGAAACAGCTCTCTGCAGGATGGAAGGGGATGGGTACAATGGGATACTTTATCCCCCTGGATAAGATCTAAATGGGAAGAGAATCCCTTAGCAAAAGGGGGAACAGGATTCCATAGTTTTTCCCTTGGTTAGGGGTCAGTGAACTCAAGAAAACTCTAGTGACTATTTCAGCCACTCTGGATGACATGTTTACCATCACTACAGATGCCATCCCTGCTCTTCAGACAGAGCTAAGTTCATTTTCAAAAGTAGTTTTACAGAATAGAATGGCACTGCACTTACTAACCCTGAAGGAAGGAGGGGTTTGTACAATCTCAACCAGAGGTGTTGTGCATGTGTAAACCAGGAGAGCAGAATCGAGGAACATGGGGGTAAATTCTGGAAGAAAACTCGAAGTTGTTTATGAAGTCAGTAAAGATGATACTAGCTGGGGATTCAGAGAACTTGGGAAAAGATTGACTTCTTGGCTTCCAGACTTAGCTTGGTTGAGACAAATCTTTGCATGCATAGTAGGATTTGCTATTTTGGTTGCTTTAACTTGTAAAATTATTCAATGTACCCTCTGGTGTTGCAAGAAAAATTTAAATAATTATGAAGACTGGAAACGTAATAGAAATAAACACCTGGTAGAAACTAGATAATATTTTTAACAGACATTAATCAATAATGGAGTTTTATGATCATAGCAAAAGAATTCATACTGTGCATAGAAAAGGGGGGGAATTGAAGGCAGGAGACAGGATGTCTGGTGGAGTTTCACTAATCTTTGAACAAGCAGCAACAATAGATGGGTAGTTGTATGGCAGGGACATACTGTGAAACTCATAACCTTGTAGATAGTGCTCATCGCCAGGAACAGGACAACAAGACATCTCGAGGCACCCGAGCATGCTGAGCAGACAAGAACTGGCAAGAATAAGGATTTTAGGCTACAGGTCACTAAAACAACACAGTGATGGAGAAGAGAAGATGAAGTAAATGTCCACCAGAGGTCATGGAAGACCCCCGAGGGGAGAAAAGACCCTAACCCTCATTTTATTACTCATGCATGGATTATGTAAATTCATTCCAGGAATCTATTAGCATAAGAGTGCCCTTTCTAAGAAATCTAAGGAATCTGTCTGTTTAGCCTGGATCTGCACTATATACCCAGCTTGCACGGGCACCCACATTGGGAGGAGTGATCCCCATTTGGAGGAGTGATCCCCTGTGCGTCCAGCGCTGCAAAATAAAGAATGCCTGCTGAATAACTTAGCTTAGTGAGTTTTACACTGCATCAGGTTTTGGGGGGTTTTTTTGTTGTTTGGGGTGGGGGAGGTGGTTGTTTTTTGTTGGTGTTTTGTTTTTGAAGGGGTTTTTGTTTTGTGTTTGTTTGGGGATTTTTTTGGTTGGTTTTGTTGGGTTTTTTTTTTTTTTTGCTTTTTGTTTGTTTGGGGGCTTTTTGTTTGGTTGGTTTTTTAATATGCAAAATTTCTTGAGTCACTTTTGTTCACCCAGTATCCATCACTGCTTTTAGTGTTGGGACAATCCCCTTATTCCAGAAACAACTAGATTCAGGACTGCCTGACAGACTGGCAAGAATATTGCCATTACCAAATGCGACAAGAACATTCATTTCATTCTTACCTCCTAGAATTAGTATCTCTCCACATTTCATTGAATACCTAGGCAGCATTCAATTATTTCTCAGAGAAACAGCACAAACCTACAACCTGCAGTTATAAACTTCTAATGTAATTCATCTATCAGCTGGCCTGCCAGTACAATTTCACAGCAGACATGAAACAAAACAGCATCATGAATGCTACACCTTGGTCAGTTGGCTTGGCTTGTGTTTGTGCGTAGCTCAAGTCCTCCGATCTTACAGCAATTCAATGAAATATTTCAACTTTCCTGCCTGCAAGAAAAAGCATCAGAGACCTAACGAAATGAAGACTCTATATAAGGGACACTGTGCTGATGTAATAATTGCTCAGTCTCTTATTTCAGTTTATGCTGCTGTTATCTGAAAGGTGATTTAGTCATCACCTGACAGCTGACCCTTCCTGAAGGATGAACAGATTTCACAAAGACTAATTCCAATTTGTTGCTACATCTTCTGAAGTCGCACAATATTTCAACAGGAAAACATGAGTTTCTACAACATTTTCACACAAGTACAGTGAAAATTTGTGGTAGCACAATTTTGAACCACGTTACCTGAGTATAGGTATTAAAAAAAAATCTCTATTACATTCTCCACATCACAAACTGCTTTAGAGATGAGATCTTGCTTCATTGTTAATACTAACAGTATTAACAGTAGCTTACACAGAACACACCTTCCACATCACTTACTGCTTGAAACTTTTTCTTTTTTAAAATCTTTTTCCCCAGAAACAGAAGACAAGAGTGTGGTTTCTTGTATTCCCAAATATACTCTTTTCATTTTACTCTGAATTCCCTATGGAGCTGCAAACTTAAGTTTACCTCCTGTAACACACTCCAATCTCTTGGTCCATCCCAATGCTGCTTCCCCTCTCCCCTCCTGAGCTTAATTCCCCAACACTGTCCTGTAGTTTTACTCAGTGTGAAAGGCTGGGGATCTGACAGCACCCACTGTGCCTTACAGCACATGGGTGAGACTGCACAACTGGTTTGTGACCAAATCAAATCCCCTGCTGAGCTCCCTGTGCCTCTGCATTCAAAGTGTTAATACGGACTCCCATCCACTTACCCAAACATTAGTTTTCATTGAATTTGCTACGAAAAAAAGTTAGTCTTTAGTTATCATAGTGTCATGCACCATGTATTTCACTGAAAATGGTCAAGAGATTCAAATACCTGTGACAGGGGACAGACAGATAAGACAAAAGCATGGAAATGCTTAAGCTTCCCCATCACTGTCCCAGTTTTCTGTGCATCTGTGCTAACACGAGGCTGGAACAAAAAGAACACAAACCTAAAATAAACATAATGAGACCAACTGCTGGAGAGTTTTGTCCTTGAAGGACATGGGGAGACATGCTCACCAGTACAGCCCTCAAAAACTGCCAGTAAGATAAGCTGGTAGAGCTGGAGCAGAAAGGGCAGAGAAAGTGAGCCTAAATACTACAGAAAAGAGGAAAATCTTATCTAGCAAGACAGATGTACACAGCAAATGAGGTTCTTCAAGTACATATGTTTTTCTTTCCAACAAAGTCTAGAAATTTCCCCCATTTTCTAGTTTAATCATGGAAAGATGGAGTGGTTGTTATTATAGTAAATAGATTTCAAGCAGCAACATCAGACTAAGCACTTGCAACCATGCAGTATCTACTACAGTAGGCAGTCCTGACTTCAAATCATGCTTCCATAAATTGAAACACCTACAGAAATGGATAAAGAACAGTGAAACATCTCAGTATAATAGGTGTAAATAATTTTTTTTAGTATATAACCATTATCCAGGACAGTGTAGTTACTTGGTAGTAGATACCTCCTACCTATGTTAACATTTATAGAGTAGGAAAGAACAGAGTTTCTCTGTATTCTTGATGACTCTTGGCCAGACACCCAAGTACTTTTAGAAAGCAGACCTTTAAAATTATGCTTCTGCCAACTGAAAAGGGGGAAAAAAGCCACCACCTTTTCTTTTTTCCTCCTGAAGAGCATGGATATAGTTCATGTAATTAATCATTTTAAGGGAGACGTCTAAGCAGCAATAACACAAGAAAATACACTGGAAAAAACCAAAATCAGAAGCGCTGGGGTGGATGATTGTACTTGGCAGGAGAGGTACAAACTCACTTCAAATATTATTCTTCAAGACATAATCCAACCATTGTAAAACATCAAAACCTCTACAAAGGCATACATACAAGCAGTATTTAGATCATCTTCCCCGGTCTCTCACAGGTTCTTCTACCCAATAAGATTCAAGTATGACATTTCAAGTAGGCAAAAGCGCTTGTCAACCAACAGCAAGAATGATCCTGCAAAGAATGCAAGAAGTACATCAATGGCAGGACAGCATGTTGAGTTGACAGCAGCTGAGGGTAAGCCAGAACCAAGAGCCTCTGTGTGCTGCACCATCAATGACATGGTGAGAGAGGGATCCAGGCAGTTTTGAAGTGATCACAGTCAGAGTAACACTGTGACATACTGCCAAGAAAAGAAAAAATACAGAACAACGAAAGTCATGATTTAAACACTTTCTAGAAGAAGGAAAAGAAAGAAAGAAAGAAAAAAAAAGGTAAAACAGAATTTGAAAAGACATAACATCTAAAACACATTATCAATATCAAACAGCTAGCTGCTACCAGGTCACCTCATTTTTTATATATATATATACACACACACACACACGGTCACTTGCTTCTCCCTTCAGACACAAACATTCCAACATTTTGAAATGGGTTAGGACATTGTCTGAGAAAGCCAAATACTCATGAGGTAATGAAAAACAGAAAAGTCTGGTAACAGCCTGGCAAGCTCCTTTCTGAAAAGAATAGGGGTTCTTTCCCTAGGAATACTGTACCTGTCCAGCAGTACTAAACCCCCAAGAACTGCTGTTGATTTATCTGTGCAGAGAGCTATCTTCATGCCTCTGGCACATGCGAACTTGTAGCGTCATTCAGCCCTTTTGTGAGACTGCCAAAGTGGCAAGCGCCAGGCATCACATTTCTTCCAAAAATTAACTGGGTCAGACAGAAGCTACCAATCCGCTGTCTCCTAGAGACCAAAAATACCCATAAGAGCAATAGGCTTCTGAGAAAGAAATGGAATTGAATATTACGTGAAGCTAGCATTTTAATGCTAGATCATCACTACATTAGTCTATGAACTACCTTACCCGAGAGCTGAAAGGGAAGTCTACAAAGAGTCTCCTGATAGTTTGATTTTCCTGCAGCTAGGAATCAACACCAGCGTGCAACAGCAGTCAACAGGAAAAAAAACATATGACTACACGAATAGGAAAATATCTATGAATTATTCTTTTAAGTGTAAAGGATTAAACATTTGGAAAGTTCATGCTATGATACAGAGTAAGCAAGAAGTAAATCCGCATGGGTTTTGCATGTGAAAGTCAAGAATCATTGTAAATCAGTGAAACCTGCCTGCCTTGAATGATGTCTGTCTGTAACACCACGCAGCTAAATGCAACTGCAAAGACCTGGATAATGCAGACTTCATCAAAAGAGGACTTGATACGGCGACACTGTTTTCTTTTGCAAATGCCTGCTAAGACTGAGAATATGGGGAAATGGGGATTTAGAAGTGGGTAGCAATAAAAACAACTACAGTTTAAGGTTCATTTGCGTTTTTAGTTCCCTACCAGTAGAAATTTGTGGATGTTTGCAACACAAATGTGTAAACAGAATGGGTCTACCACATCTACTACACAACCTCGAGGGACCAGACCATATTTACTTCTCAAAGTGAGCTCAAAGTTCTTCGCACAATTTAAAGCAAGCAACATTAATTATTTTACTGGAGTAAAGAATGTCTATTGCAAAAGGCTTCTTCAGGTACCCTTGTACTCAATTCACCTTCTAAGATTATATTTAGGCAACAAGATGACATAAAAATGTAACAGTGATTCTGCAGTTTCAGTAAATCTATTGAAATACCGAAGTAAACATCTCTATCTGCTTCATTTCTGCCAAAAGCATTTGCACCACGGTGTAATTACTTCCAAGTTACGTTAAAAGTAGTAACTACAATTCAGGTTATTTTATAGATATGGATCCTACTCGTAATGAACGTACACATTCAACACAAGCTGAGGAAGTCGTCTTCAGCAGTCTCCATTAGGGGTCACACAAGCACTCTCCCAGGCTCAAGCACACAAGGGTCAAGGCAGCCCACACATGGGCCCCAGTGCAAATAAAACCCAGCTGTACGGGCAGAGGGCAAGTTGCTGCATTGACAAGTATGGAACATTTGTAAGTACAATAGTTATATTAAGTAACAGCTTTTTACTCGAGTATCCACGCGTGTGACTCTCACTTAGCAGCTTGGTCGTGTAGGAGATGGAAGCTAGAAATTCAGCTGAAAGATCAGAGAGCCAACTCTCACTTCATCTGTTCTCAGCGCTTCCATCAGCACATTGTTCAGTCAGCGCATACACGAAGACCACGTAGTCTCTCTCCAGCTCCTCACCACAGGGACCTTACTGAAATAAGCTATGAAGAGTCAGCTGAACAACTTCCAATATACAGTGGAGCATTTGTTGATATCATTCGTTGTTATGCCTCCATCTGTAATCCACTTCACTAGCGTGTGCCAAAACCCGCTCCTTCTACAAGCAAAAGAAAGAAAACACTCCAGGCATTAAGCAAATAGGTCCTGCTCTACACACACACCCAGCATTTCAAATCATCAGACTGTATTGTTTTGCTTCAATCTGAAGAGCAGGAGACAGGCATACAGGACTAAAGAAAGAAAGGTTCTCCAGCAATTTGTGAAATTGTGGGGGTGTTAGTGTCAAAAATAAAGCTATAACCACAGATATCTTGCTCTACAAGACCTGCTCAGCAGAACGAGTGAGGCTGTTCCAGAAGTAGTGATATTACGTGAGCCTTTAACTGTCCTGTAAGAGAAGTAACGCAACAGTTGAGGCAACACTGGAGTCTTTCCTCCTGCCAGAATAAGGATCTCCGTAGAAGCAGCAAAGCTACTTGAGAAATTACACATTTGGGGGGCATTGGACTCAGAATAAACTGTTTTGGAGACTATTTTATGAACCGCATGTTCTACCGCAAAGAAGGCCAGCTAATTTGTCAATCTCTCCACAACCACGAAACGGCTCAGATTTACAACCAATCATTCCCACCCCCGGACTGCTTTAGACAAGTCATTTACCTCCCCACTCACCTAACACTGACCCACCCCGTCACTCCTCTGAGCATCTCCATTTTCCACACTGAATGGCAGGGGTTGGAAGGGACCTCTGGAGATCATCTGGTCCAACCCTGAACCAGACAGAAGGACCTTTATATGCTTGCAACTAGTTGGTTGTTTTCACAACAGCTCATGTGAAGTTAAATAATCATTGCTCAAGTGATTGGCAGGCAATAAAAGAGTGAATACATTTCCAAGACAACTATTTTCTCACTTTTTTCATCATTAAAACCATCTCACATTTACTTTTTCTTTAAACAGCTGATGCACCAATGCAACCCTTGTAAGTAATACCACATACGTACACACTTGAATGCATGCAATGATACTTATTTATTGCTGGTTGTAGGTGGCTTGTAAGCTTAACAGCAAACAGCCTTGCATTTGAAATGCATCTTGATGGAAATCTTTCCCACCCTGGAACCCCAAGACCACTACAGAAAGTTATAGACCAGGACACACAGATTTGGCCTTTTAACACTGACCTGCAGATGTGCAGGGAAAACAAATCATAAATTACTCTGTGTTCTGATGAGGGGTGATTCAGGCATCTTTGTGTCAATGGATAACTACACCTACAGACTTTGCTACCAAGAGATAGCTCGTAAAATTTTGTGAATTGCTTAACCACAAAGACCTGCAATGAGTCAAATACTTGAGTTTTTAAACAATACTGAAGTTTCACCTCATTGTACACTACGAAAAGTTTGTTCAAAGCAGAGTTATGCCATTATCACCTCGTATCTCCTGAGGAATACCAAATTACTGCTAATTGGGAATCTATCTTGGTAATTACACCAGTATCTGCCATGCCGAGAGACTGAAAAAATATTGATCTGACAATTAAGTGTTACCCAGAACAATCTGGCAAAGTTTGCTATCAAACTCCCTGTTGGTTTGATAGAGGAATCAATCAGTGAATGTTTCCCCAGTGAATTTTGATAGTACAGCTTAGTCATAAACTGTTCTGCCTGGAAAATAAAAGGGGGGGTGGGGTGTGTGTGTGTTAAAAAAAACCCCCAACAAGAAACCCACAAAACACCTTACTGACATCCATCTGCCTAAGAGATCAAACTTCTTTCATGCATTGTTTTCATTTCTCATTGCCATGACTGCTAGAAAGAATTGCAGAGTACTGTAAAGTACTGTAAACCCCCTGGAAGGTATCCAGTTTATGCGGTTAGCACGGTGTGATGATGTGGAAACAGAAAATAGCATGGGCCACAGGTCTTTGGCAAGCTTTAAAATATCATCTTTCATGGTAAAACTACTCTATTTTAAGCAGCTGATTGAAAGGTA
The DNA here is from genome assembly GCA_025331215.1 of Actenoides lindsayi. Classification (NCBI taxonomy): domain Eukaryota; kingdom Metazoa; phylum Chordata; class Aves; order Coraciiformes; family Alcedinidae; genus Actenoides; species Actenoides lindsayi. The sequence continues at coordinate 87,156 of WTSP01002023.1, forward strand.
CTAAGAAGGCACTTGGGTTGATGTCTACTGGTGTGAAGAGGATTGCACCATTTCTAAAAGAATTTAAACTCTTGTCTCTCTTTTAATAGCTCTTGAAAGTCCTGTATTTAAAGTTACCTACCTAGCACAGGGGTCATCTGCATACTGATATCTCTCTAAAGACAGGACAACTTTGATGAACCAACTATTTTACTCCACTAGTATCACTCCTCTTACTGGGGCTGTAGCTGAGAACAAATTAATGAAGTCTTTGTTTACAACCCTCAACTAGAAGGGAACCACAAAAAAGCCTGCTTTGGTTGCTACAGCCAGAGACCTATTTCAAGACCCATATGTAAAAAAAAAAAAAAAAAAGGTGAACCAAAACCAAACTGAAGCATGCAAAGATCCTCCTCTCCTGAAAGAGTATCAAGGAAAAGAAAACTCTCAAGCAGGGTACATTCTAAGCTGAGTGACTTGGCTGCACAATCCTTACTGTAGTACCACACTGAGACACAGCACTGCACCTTTGACACTTGGCAGCTTTTGTTCTCCATTTTCTTTTTATTTATCTTTAGTGCAGAGATACAAAGCTTCTTTCCCATCTCATCCCTTTGCAGGAATATTATTTTTCCCAGACTTTGTACTGCCCCACATTCCCCCAAGTCACAGAGCCTCTGTCTGTGAACACCCCTAGCCTCACACTCTGCTGTGCCTGCAGGCTCACAAAAGCACTGCTACAGGTAGAGTCAAAGACAGAAAAGCAGATGACTTTTTTTGCCACATGCCAAGATAGGAGGTACAGTATATAAAAATCTCACTGAGGCTATGTCTAATTACTTATGACCTATTTTAAGGGGCTCACAAATGTTCTGGACCACTGACAGCATTCAGTATGTATTCCACAGAGCATCTTAATCAAATTTATGTTATTTTTCAAACAGAGAGAGGCAATGAAGACATCTTGCTGCTTTCCTGGGGCCCACCAGTGACACGCAACCCTCTCTTCTGAACAGAGTGCAGTAAACCAGCACAGTCACAGACTAGAAGGCTATTGCTTTCTAGTCGTTCACACAAAACTACATGAAGAAAAAACACTTGTTTTAGCCACACTGTTTAAAGAAAAGCACCAAACATCTTTCAACTTGCATTTTGCAAAAAATCAAGTAAGAAACTACACCGATTACCTGAACACTAATACCAAAGTTATGACCAACTGGTTCCAAACAAAGCTTTGGCAAGTCCTTCTCTTCACATGCTATTTTTAAAATTGTAGTAGGAAAATCTTGTGTCTGCAAATACAAATTAAACATGTAGGACTGTTGCTGTAACTGAAAACATGCCTTTTTTTCTTCAGTATCTATTTGCAGGCCAAGCTATGAATAGTCATTCCCCAAGTCTTATTGATGGCTCAATTATAGTTTATGTTGTCATGCATGTGGCATGACAATATCCCCCACTCACTGCTGTGTGAAGAGTTCAGCTCCTCTGCCCGCAGGCCTTGAAGGAGATTGCTTACCAGTAAAGGCCCTAGGAAAGCTGAAGTAAGCTAGAGAGATAACAGGCAAGCACAGAGGTAAAGAAAAAGAATGTGTTGGCCAAGCATTTTTGGTGACATTTTTCAACCAGCAAAAAAGCAAAGCCTGTGGCGAAATAAAACGTTTTCCACTGTTCCTGTTCAGGGTTCTGTTGTCTTGTTTGTTTCTAAAGTGCAAGACATTCAAATTGTATTTTTTCACAGACATAGTCTCTCCTTAAATTATCTTTACAACAAAAACAGATCAAGTTCAAAGCGTTCCTTTTAGTGAAGAAAAGAAATAAATCAAAAAAAACCAAGAGATGGTCTCAAATTTTCTATTTCTGATCTACACGTCCGAGGTAAGGATTAAGCTAGAAATTCAGATTTCCCTCCTGAAACAATCTTCCCAAAGATTTTTTTTCCAAGTTACACAAATGGTTTCTCTTCTTTCGTGCTCTCTCCTCTCCCCAGCATCTCCTGAGCACCTCCTGAAGGCCAACAGCACTGGACCCGAAGCAGAAGGCAGCCCAGGGGCAGCAGCAGGCTGAGGTGCTGGGGTGATCAGCATGCCTACAGGCCAGCGCCCCAGCCAAGCCAAGCCCAGCAGACCTGAAAGGCAGCAGCTCCATTGTTCTCCAGCAAAATCTGCTCAGACCATCTACAAACCAGCCCGGAATGCGATCGTACCTATTCCCCCTCCCTCCCCGAGGACACAATCTAAGATCCTTAGGATTGGGGGGGAGGGAGGTTGAGAGCAAGGATCTGCTTACAGCCAAAGAAGAACATCATTAACTATTAATAACAAAAAGGCTGCAATGCAGACAGCTTGAAATCTGGTACAGCTTACTCAATCACGACTGCATGAGACCATTATACTACAGGATACCAGTAAGAGCCTCACAGTTCAGAACCCTTACACTGAAGCCTCACTTTCAGTAAGAAATTCATACATTTATATGCAGACCACACGCCACGTCCTTCCACTGATACAACACTTACTATGGGAGCTGTTTCAAAATTCAAAAAGATTTCTAGTTCAACATCAATTGTAAAAGTCCTTCCAAAATAGCACGTTTTATGCCAAACAATTTACAGACAATATTTAATAAAGCATAAGTGTAGATTTTATTCAGTGTGCAATGGCACTGGGGAGGGAGAGGAAACAGTCCATGCATACCTAACAAAGTTTCTTCACTAGGAAGAAATGACTAAGTTTCCTCTGGAAATAGTCCCGTGAAATTCAGGCTCTTATGCCAAGACAGTGGTTCCAACTTCTTTCCACCTCACTTCAGAAAAGCAGCAATCAGTAACAGTACTGCATTACCAAGCAGGGCACAGCAGAGAACTCTGCTGAGTGGTGGAGCGTGGTGGTGTTACATTCAATTTTTATTCTGGATTTTGGGGTTGGGGTTTTTGGTGTCCAGTACACTGGCAGCCTAGTCTTCACAGCTAAGCAAATCAATTTAGCTGATACCACCTTCTGCCCATTCCCTAGACAGGCATGTCAAAGTATATTGATCTGCCCCTCCAGGTGCACTCTGAAACACTGAGCAACTGCTGTCTGTTTGCCAGAATGACAGGAGGGCGAAGGGCTACAGGGAAACAGGGGAGACGGCCCACGAGGAGAAAGGCTGGAACACACTGGCACTACTGGCAGGATGTACAACGGGCCCCAGCAGGCCTGTCAGAGCTGCCAGGTAAGTGAAGGGCTGCTGGGATGACAGTGCAAGCGCTGACGCTCCGTGGGAAAGCTAGGTGAAGAGCTGCAGCCATGTCAGTGCTGGGGTGACTCCCGCTCTCCTCCCCGTGTCCCTGCTGCAACTGGTTCACAAGAGCTGGAGTTGTGCGGTCCTGTCTGCCTGCAGCCAGCCTCACTCACAGGCTCCACAGAAAAAAAAAGGAGCCAGAGTACAGCCCTAGTGCTGGGCCTCATCACTTACGTGCCCTGCTTTCTCAAGTGAGGTGGGTCTCAGTTCGCAACGCTTTTTAAAAGAGCGTATTTGATTACAGCTGGTCCTGGTCTGTCAAGCCTCTCCACAGAGTGGAGAAGGCTGTCCATACAAAGGACTGTTGCATAAAGACAGAAAATAACAAGGGAAAGAACCATGAACGATAGTTTTGGTGCCGTTCTGAAGTTCAGAAATAAATCAGAAATTAATGACATGGTTTCAAAGTAACCCATACAAGAAATGTTGGAAACACAGAAATAAAAGCACATGTGGAGAACTCTGGAAGAGTGTCCAGAGCCACAACAAGGAATGGCAGAGTGGAAAGCCAATCAAGATAGTTCTAGAAGAGAAAAAAAAATCATTATCCAATACTTGTTTTGAGACTGACGCTAAAGTACTGCATCTATCTCTGATAGCCACATCTTTTAAAACATGCTAAAAACATTGAAGATACAGAAGAGAGCTGAAAAGTTACTAAAAGGAGGAAAATCCGCTTAGTGCCAGATACTCAGATTAGCGAGAGAGAACTGTGACTCTCATTTGCAAACGTAACTGGGAAATACTTCACAGAAAACACCAGATAGTAACAAGCTACTATGACAAAGTAATGACTGAGGCTCCTTCCACATTTTTTTCCTTACCATTATTTTCTGCCTAAAACCACGAACAAGCTTTATTTCTCACCAGTATTAAAATGTCAACACAGTCTGGAGTCTCCAGGTTATACAGATACCTACGTTTCATAGAAAACCGGTATGTGATTATTTTCTTCTTTGCTGTTTGTGAAGGCAAAGCATATTTCTGTAACGCAAAGGAGTCATCTGCTGAGAAGACAAGTGGTAATACTGTCAGGATCTAAGACTTTTTCAAAACAGCATCTTTGCATGACAAAAGCCCAGTACTACATGAGACAGCCTTTCACCAGCAGAACGCTAATAAATTGATATCCTCGAGTAATTCACGACAACAACTCTGAGCATCAAGAAGCAAACACGTACATTCCATTTTTATAAAGATGTTCTGACCCAGTATGAGCTCCAGTTTGGGGAAGACAGTGCCAGATAAACTGAGTTTCCTTATAACAGGCTGCAAATCTGTTCCATTAGTTCTGAGCTGCACTAAGCACATTCGACTTTGAAAACCAAGCCAAGCACATCACTGATGTTTTGATTCTCTCAAAAGACTCTGTACTTTACCAAAAGATTATTCACTCTAAAATTCAGCTACTTTTGTACTGAAAACCTGCCTCTGGACAGCACTGGAGGATTCCAAGATGTCGTGGACTTTTTAAGCTCTAAGTCACATGGTTTTTACTTAAGTACTCAAAGCGAAACTCACAGTAACATTAGGCAGACTTGGTAGCAGGCAGCAGAGCAGTAAGAGGAGTCACAGGACTTGAAAATCACCCCGTTGTGCTTCTCAATAGGAAATACAATGCTACTTTACCAACGATTAATCACTAACAAAGGAAGATGGATTCACTACTCAGAACCTTCAAATCGAGCCTAAATGCCTTTTCTGGAAAATATGCTTGCGTTAAATGTATTTTGAAAACCCAGCAAGACAACCTACAATAAAGCTTCAGAGCCTCAATTATTCAAGAGATTATTATTACTAGATCATCTAAATGGATTACTTTTATTGCCAACAGCACCGAACACTAATTATGGCTCAAGATTTCACTGTGCTATATGCTGCACTGACAGGTACATAGACAATTCTAGCATATGAAACCTAGATTCTCCTTTTTGTCATCTGTTTCATCAATAAAACAGACTAGAATATACCAGTGAGTGCAAATCACACCGGATCTGCAGCTGCCTTGCATCTGCACTGCAGCAGGTCATTTGCCTAAGTAAACTCGAGAATTTTGGTACTTAAACGGCAACAGATAATCAGCCAAGAGTGCCACATTTGCAAGATCAACCCTGGAAGAAAGGCAGGCAAAGGTCTACTAAGAAGACATTAGAAAAGGGTATTTGTGTTCACAGATCACTCTAACAAGCAGCACCCAAGTATTCCAACCCACAAGTTCCTGCAGCCTACGGTTTGTTCAAATTCTCAGTCAGTGCGTGACAGATGTCTGAACCCTGAGCAGCACTGATGAGGAATAAACAGATGACTACTCAGCACAAAGGAGAAGAAATCCATTTACGGGTTTTTGTTTTGGAGGGTTCTCCTCCTTTGCACAAACTACTAAGCTGGCTCCTGTCCCGACGCTTCGCAGCCACATTAGCAGCAGACAATGACTTGCCAGCACATCCAATGCCACCGCAGTAAACACATTCTGCAACACAGACAGCAAAGTCCTGGACCCTCGCACCTGCACTTTCCAGGATCTACGGTTCCTCAGCCAACGCGCTACATGCTTAATACAAGCAGAGCAGCCCCTGCAGTAGTGGAGGCTCATTAAAGAGGCGTTTAGACAGGACAGAAATATCCAGCTGCCAGAGCGGGGTTTCACTCAGAAAATCATCCCTGTGCTCTCAGGCCGAATCCACAAGGCACACCTACAAAATGGATTTAAAAAGAGAGCCTGTGAATAAACCATGAATTTAGTACATATAAAGTGCCATAACCCCAGTAATTTTACTCCTCCCATTCTTCTCTTCACGTTCCAAACATCAAACTACAACATTTTTCTTTTCCTGAAAATAAACTTATTTTAAACTTCTTTCACTCCCTCATCCCCATCGATGCATTTCAAAGAGAAAGACTAGATGCCAAAAAGGTGGTCCAGCTTTTCCCACACACCAAAACATCTAATAATAGCTTCTCTGCCTTTGAAACCTGGTTTGCCTACACTCTAGCAGTCATACAATGTCCACCTTTCAAGGGCTCCTATTTTTTTCTTCACACACTTGCTAAACCCAGATGTTCTCCCTTCTCAGTTGCCCTTTTAACTGACAGACTACTATGTATACACACACACACATACACCCTAACAGAGGGCAGAGAAGCTGCCATCAATCCAGTTCACAAAGGTTTTTTGTTACAAAGGCAGATTCTCTCCTATTATAGCAGGATAAGGCAGAAAACCTTCAATGATTCTCTGAGCAGTGAGTTAAAGAAAAGTAGATTTTGAGTTTAGTTACAGAACTAGTTTTCACTCCCACTCATGGTTCAGCACATCCGCCTCTGGGGCCGCAGATGCTGAAACAGAACCTATCAATCCACCCAATTCCCCTGACAGTGCTCTTGGACAAAACCCTGTGACACCCACCATTAGTACCCTTCATCACCTAGCCCGTCTGCCTTGTTTACTGACTTGGATACTTTAGATGATTTTTTCAGGAACCCATGATCAAATCAATTTCCTCTTTCTATTTAACCACAGAGAGAAAGATTAGAAATACATCTAGAGAATGTCTATTTTTACATCTTGTGGCGATACTTAAGGCTATCTGGATTTTTTCAGGCATTTTGCACGCCCATTTTCACGACTACTCCCACATCTCAGTCTGAATCCTTGATTTACTACTACCCACTCTTTTGAGTGGGAGTTGAAAACATGAGAAGTCATCTTTTACATATCCAGCTTTGGTCCTCGAACAGCACCAGTCCTGCAGGCTTAATTAAAAACAAAAGAAAAAAAATCAAACAAACAAAAACCACCACATACCGCAATCAAGGGATGAGAGTTACTGGCTTAATTCTCTGCCAAGACACAAAATTCTTTCTGTTCCTGCCTACTTTCCCCAGACGCCTCCACCTCCTCTTCCCCATTAAACTAAACCAATATGTTCACACAGTTAAGCGTTCCAATAACTTGGTCAATATAAAATATTCATAGTAGTTCCAAACCTATCAAATGAGGATAATTATTCCCTCCCAATTTAAGAGGCATAAAACCTCCAAGAACTGCAAGCACACAAATGCTTTTGCCTGCTCTGGCAACTCTGTCAGGTTGTCCTCCCGTGGAAGAATTAAGCCTGAGCTCACGACGGCATTCAATGACAGCCCAGTCCAGATCCCATCATGGTTTTGCCACTTTCACAGGTTGGAGATGTTAAAACCGGAAGGTGTCACAAACCCTACTTAACACCTAAAATTTTGTTAGTCAAAACTGAATGAATACAAATCAGAACATATGGAGCATTTCTTCTGTCTTTCTTGATGCAACCCACTGAAATGATTAGCTTGGCTTGTGACCAGTTTGACATCTTGACAAATTAGTCAGTTCCTTACAGAAAAAGAATTCCAACTATTACATGTTTAGGCAATCCAGGTTAATTTGATTATTACTCAACTCCTTTGTCACCCCCAATTATTCAAACCACTACAATAAAGTGAAAACCAAGAGGTCTTTGCCACATCTGTAACATAAACCCTAGAAGTGATATATGAAAAAGCCTGCTGGCAACTCAGGTTGCCATCCACCCTTGTCATCAGGATGTCAATGATTGTGAGCCTACAAAATCAGCAGAAAATCATTCAAATGAAACGATCCCCAAGCCTTTAGGGCTAAAAAGCTATTGTTAGCATTCAAACTTTCTGAGATCAGTATTCACTTCAACTAGAAATACTATAAAGGCACACTGGTTCCACTTATCACTTGGTTTCCTAGACCATAAATGGTCTGCACACAGTTCAAGAGTCACTAGCAATCCATTAAAAACTAATATTCTCCATGTTTAGTTCCTCTCACAGAAAGAGAGGATGTGTGATGGAAATGAAAAAGATGTTCTCTGTGCTGGGGAAACAAAAATCCAGAATGTGCTTAGAATATGAGCTGAAGCAGACAACTTAGCCCAACTCTCATGGTTAGGGTCATAAAAACCATTTAAACTCACTCACTGACACTAACTTGCATAGTTGCACCCTCGAGCACAACACGGCTAAGACGGAGCTTTCAAGTGTTCATCTCAATACTGTTTCTATTAACTTCTCCAAGGTCCTTACCCTCAGGCCTATATTTAAGTGCTACCTAGGTTCTTACCTTGCTTATTAATAATTTTTTTCCTTTGGACTTTCAAGAACTCTGCTCCACACACATCCTCTCACAGTGCCACCACACAATAATCATTCTAGTACATGGCAATTACAGCATCCACGTGTTCAGCATTCTGTCTCCATCCACGTAACTTACTGGGCTTTGGTTTCCAAGTCCTCAGTATCAGCTACAACATGCTAAGTTCTGCTTCTGATCCATACTTAACCAAAGCCTCCATCACTGGCTGCTTTTAACAGCAAACAAACAAATTACAGTTGCAGCCTGACACCTTTGAGCTTTACCCCTGGCTGTCCTTCATGTTTGACAGACAGAACCAAGAAACACCAGCAGAGATTTGTCACACACCTCAAAAACCTCTCCTACCTCTCCTCTGTCCCAAGGTCTCCCAAAGGTTAGGCTGCTGTACACAGACACCACATCACTGTAACCTCATTTCAGATCCTTGTCTTTCTGCATTTCATAAACTCTGAGAGACAGACAATTTTAGCTTTGTGTTTGCACAGCACCTACCACGGTGAGGTCTTGGTCAAAGAGTGTCCGACAAAGCAAACAGAGTTGCATGGGCACAGAAACAGTCATCTCAGCAATTCCAGCACTGAGACTTGGCACAAGTTTATCTGTGATTCAATCTATTTATCCTACAACACCTCAGTCTTCCGTTCAGCCAAACAAAAAGTCACACACAAATCCATTTTCTAAGCTAACCCCTCTCCCAATCTTTCAGATCACCTTCAGCAAAAACACACCACTGCTCAGTCTGTGTTCCCTTTGTGACCTACAGAACCCCAGAGCCAACAGCCCTGCGTACCCAGCTACTGCTAACAGAAGCAGTCCTGATGTATTTTTTAAGATGAGCAATCGGTTTCAGTAGGTTTGAGCTTCACATTAATAATGGAAGTTATTAGCTAGCTAACAGTATCTTACTGCCTGACAGAAGGGAGCTTTACTGGAAGTCTTCCAACTGTGAGGACAGGACAAGATGTTTATGTGAAGCCTGAAGTACTCTGACCACAGAGAGATACAATAAAGAGATGTGATCTAAGGAGAACTCAAAACATGGATCACCGGCGGGACAGGCAGGGAACGGGAACCGCTCAACGGGACTAGGACAAACAACATCAGATGGAGCATTCTGCATGGGATGAGAGAAGATAGCTCATTCATCCAGAAAAAAATGAAGCCTGATCTTCTCCTGTTGGTACTTCCATGACAGTAAGACATCTCCCTGCATAACACTTGACATGGCCCATTTTCTCATGCTGGCTACCTTGGTGGTTTGGTATTTCTAACACTAGGAGGTAAGAACACACCGAACTCAGCAAGGGGCATGGGGATGTTACTTCACAGCATTCATTTCAAAGAACCTCCACAATGCCTTGTATTTGGAAAGGCCAGGATATTACCTGATCTGTGAACATGCTTAAAGATTTCTTAGTGATTCATTTTTATACATTATAACCTGTAGAAAAAATGCTGTTGTATCTTTTTCCACAAATGTGCATTTCCCACGCTGGGTCTGACCCAGTGTCCCAGACTAACTACCCTGCAAACTGCTCACGTGCTCAGATAGGCTCTACTACATCAGGACTTCATTTTCTTCTGATTGTTAGTAAAATCTTTCATTAGACTATTTGAGGAAGCATTTTCCACTTTAAATAACGTTAATAAAGTGCTGGGAAACTGTTAAAAGGACTACACAGAAAAATACTTGAAAGCACAACTGAACAGCATGTGCTGCCCCTAGCCCATCATCACCACTCACCATAACAACCTTCACCACTGCTAGAGGTGCTGTACACCACAGGACCCACAACCCCAGCTCGCTTCTCCCAAACAACAATACCAACAAAACACAGCACAGTCATGCTAAACAAAACAAAGCATAGTCAGGTCTGACTCATCTGATAGCTTTCTATGATGGTGTGACTGAATGGGTAGATGCAGGCAGAGCAGTGGGTGTTGTCTACATTGACTTCAGCAAGGCTTTTGATACTGTCTCCCATAACATCCTCATGGGTAAGCTCAGGAAGTGTGGGTTAGAAGAG
>WTSP01002023.1:99796-110127 GCA_025331215.1 Actenoides lindsayi
GTGCTGCCTTGGGCGCGGGAGTAGGGGGAGGAGGGGTGCACGTGAGTCGGGCGGGGTTTGAAGGAGGGAGGGCGGGAGTGGGTTGGGGTGCAGAGCAGGCAGTTGGCAGCAGAGAGAGGATTAAAACCTACTCTTTTCCATTCTTTCTCACCTCCAAATACTGGCCAACTCAGTCCTAAGATCCCTAAGGACATTCTACATGTCCTTCCATTGTCCTTTTCTCAACTGAAGACATATTTCTTAAAGTGTAGACATGCTCAACTCCAGACCAAAGACAGACTTCTGCAAGAAAGGAAGGAAAAAACACAGACAGAGAACTAATTGCTTGTTTCCACTGAAGCACTAAACTCTTTCAAATATACTAGTAAGCACTCCTGAACTCAGAAGTTCCACGTAGCTGGAAATGGGTACACTACCATAGCATAAAACATATCTTAGGAAAAACAAACACACACCACACCACCAACCATAAAAGGGTATTGAATGCCATCCTTTTACCTCAGCCAGCACACCTAAGAACCCTCTGGAGATACAGACTTTATTCATTTCAAAGGTACCAACTGAAAAGCCCTTCTGCCATACTTAGCTCTTCATTGATTATTAGCAGAAAAGTAACATATAGGCAAACTTAAGACTTAACTTGTATTCTTACTGAACTTCTACGTTTATCACATTTGAACCAGTCAGTGAGAAGCAGCAATCAACTTTCTCATGTTATGAGCCATACTCAAATCTATCTGAAAGAGAAAATATTTTTTACAACCATCAAAATTAGGTAACAGAAAACCCATTCAATGTTGAAAGATTTTTGACAAACAAAAAAAAATATGCCTAAGTGTGCACACACATCTCACTTCATCTGGAAAAGGCACTATTGCAGAGCTAAAAAAAAAGGAGAGAAAAAATATTAAGTAGTGTCAGCAAGCCATTTTTCCACATGTCAACAGAAAGCCAAGTCTTTCCATTTTAGAACACAAAAATCTTTACAATGATTTATTAAAGTACTACATTCAGTTTCAGAAGAAACCATCTGATGGAATTAGAAAATCAGTTAGTCAATGAATAATTTATCAAATGAGATTTTTCATTTCATATTTTCTGCAGTCTTAGGCCTGACTCACTAGGTTGAAATTTTGTAAAAGGCTGTAAGTAGCAAAAGGAACAGAGTAAAGTCAACTACAAATTCCTGAAGGAAAAACACGGTACAAAGTAACGAAGCACTCGAAATATTTTCTATTTCTACAAAGATACTGAAAATTATTTCAATGAGTCAAAATTTATTCTCTCTTTTAAAAGACGATGCAGGATGAGTTAAGTATCCCATCAGACAGAAAAGCTACCCATCATATTAACAAGTGGTCATGACATTGTCTAAAAATAACCACGCCACGTTCTGCCCTATATACCAATGTTAAAATATGACAGGATACAGAAGGATCAGGTATATTTAGGACAGTTCACCTGGATGAATAGTTAGCAAGCCACAAGTATTTCATTACCACTCCCCTGCCTTTTTTTTTTTTTTAAAGCTTTAGTCACTGTCACCACCACAGTTTGAGCAACATTTATGTATACTAAATATAAATGGACCTGCAACAGATAATTTGGTTGCCATAACCAGAAAAAAAATCATCAATATACTCCAGTGGGGAATGAATTTTTAAAGTACTATTTAAAACTCATTTTAAATGTTATTTCCTAAAAAAAAAAAAAATTAAACTCGACAGTATTAAATCTATTCAGAAAGGAAATAATGTGAAGATACAGGCCTCTGTGTTGAGAATCATTTAAGATATGCAAACAAACCGCACACTCTTTGGACTCATCTGATTCAAACAGACATTTATTTGGACAGGGTTGGTAGGAACTGACAGAAAAGGTACCTCTGAGTCTCTTGGGCTAAGAAACAATAAAAAAAAAAAATTGCCACATTTATATGCTCCAAGAGAGGAGTATGAAGTAGGACAGCAGAGCTAATAAAACCATGAGCAGCATACAGGAGGCAAACAAGGGGTGACTGTTGGCAATGCAGGAACCAAAGCATGTCTGAAACAGCAGCAAGCAATCCTAACTACAACACATTGGTAAAGCCTGACATCACAAGATGTTGAAAAGTTCACAGAGGTTCAAAAATGTTTCCTACAAATCAACTTTAGAAAAATCCCTCAAGGGCTACCAAAGGCAAAACCCTCTGCAGGATGAAGTCCCTCAACTCCAAATCCCCACGAGGAAACGCTACGCAAGAACAGCTACCTGCCAGAATTTTAGATAGGATAGCTAAGTGTCACAACAATGGCTCACGACAACAGTACTTCATTCACATTTGGTCTTCAATTACATCAGCTGCTGTATTTTGGACTGAAACGTTGGCACTAGACCACTGTTAGATCCCAATTCTTTCAAGATCTCACCGGGTCTATAGCTCACAAGCCACCAACCTCTCCCCTAGACACGGCCCACACCACACCTTGCTCCCACGCATTCACTCCTACCTCTGATGATAACCAAGGCTGCAAGATTAAAGGCTTTGAGTTTTGCTTTAGGAAGAATCAGGATGCAAGAAGAACTACCGATTAATGACAAACTTCAGCCCAAGAGTTCACTACCAATTTCCTGTCACACTCTTTCTCCAAGATTTTCTATGCTAACTAAAGAGTTTAAATCACGTATTTCCTATAAGTACCCCAACAAGTTCCTTGGGCTGATAGTAATTTTTGGATTGTCTTGTTTCTGAAAGGTAGCAAATTTGCATTCTCTGTTTCAGGAAAGAAGAGAAGCTATGAACAGCACAAAATAAGGGAATAAGGTGGAGGGCTGTTTGGAAACACGCCCCTCCGTATTCCAGCTCTCCAAGTACCTCCTTGCCAGACGTGCAGGACTAGAGAGATCCAGCTTGGGCCACCTGGCAAGGACTCAGCAAGTGGTCTCTCTCACAGAGAAACCACACCCCAGGTTCTCAACCATCATTTTATCAGAGAGCCCTGCTCCCTTAGCAAAAAAAGTAAACCCCTGGTGAGCCAATTTAACTATTAAGTCAGCTTTGTCTACTGGAGCCATCACCTGCAGTCATTGCAACATCTACATTAACTACTGTGCTCATCAGAACACTCAGAGATCATCTTATTTATGCACAAATACTATATGCAGTATTTTACTGGGGAAACAGATGTATATATATTTTCACATAGAGATGCTTAGGTTTTCCTCAAAGCACCTGTTTTCATGTTTGTTCTTCCAAAACTTGCCTTTGCAAATTATTATAGCATTGACAGATATCAGTTGATGATGTTAGGGGTTATTTTGAACATGTATTTCCTTATTCAAGTGAAAGAATAAAATTTGTCTTACTGAGCGACTAGATAACATGTATTCAACTGCAGTACAAAATCCCTGCACTATAGCTGAGCAGGTTAAGACGCATTTACTAGTTTGAGTGACTGCAACTCTCAAAGATACTCAAGCTAGCTTTCAACTACTTCACTCAGGCCATGGTCCAGAGACCTTTCTCCTTGAAACAGTGCCAGCTTACGATGCTTCTACTCTCAACCATTTGCCTCCAATTGATCCTATACCACAGCCTCAGTACAACTGCCTGAAATGCCATCAGGAAACTGCTCAGGGTTAAAAAAAAATTAAGCCAGCAGTGCCACCAAGAGAAATGTCTGTGGAACCACAGTCTCCAAAACTTCTAAAAAAAGTTGCCATGGGAGGGTTAAGCAAAAACCTTCACACTTACCCTGCGCCTTCTGTGCCCATGAAGCTCTGCACAGAGTACATGAATTAGCTCAAATCCAGTTGCTGTATGTACAGAGGCAACTTCCTCATAAAGAGATTAAGTTGCCCCACTCCACTTAACTCTGAAAAGTGGTAACAGCTGTTTCAAGTAAAAGTAAAACACTTCAATTTGAAACAAAATGACTAGAAAGCAAAACACATCAAAATGTCCCAAGGTTCTCCTTGTGCCCCTGTTCTCATTCTGTGGTGTAACAGGATAGCTAGTGGTACACAGGAACAACAACTCATGACAAGAACTTTCTGGATGAGGCAAAATAATGAAACAATATACCATTAGTTTAGCTTAGAATTCTCCACTAGTGTCAAAGAAAAAAGCTGGTTAATTTATTCCAGCAGAAGCAGCTTCCTGAGTCCTACTGAAAGGGAAGGTTCAAGCCTGATCCCAGCAGAGATTCAAGATACCCGATGGAACCAAGCATCTCTACAATCAACCGATAGCAGGACCAGAAGAAGACTGAGCTTATTTTTGGTTGAAATTCACTGAACGTGACAGAGAACAAAGAACAATTCTGCTATTCTCAAGCAGGTTTTGAGATCTTGGTATGTGTACAAATAGAACGGGTTCTTACCAAATGAGTACTCATTCTTTGAAACTCTTGATGGTGGCAATGCCCTAGTCTTCCTTGAGACCCTTCCAAAGAGCCACAGAAAGTTCAGGAACAAGAAAAATCTGATGTAATGTAAATGTGGAATACTACATTATTTGTATGCATGGCGTACAAAAGGTGAAAGTTAATGTTTTCCTGATGAATGCCTGATAGATCTATCTTAAGGCCTCCCAAAAAACTTTGGGAAAACAGAAGGTTTGCTCCTATGCATACCTCGCATTTAATAAATTAATAAATCGATTAATCCGTAGCTCAAGACACCTAAATTCTGTTTGCAATCTTGACATTCAAATAAACTTTCCTCCAAATCCATCAGGGTAAGTATATTTACTTGTTGATCTACGTAATTTTCAGGTTTCTATTAGTAGAAAAGCAAAAAGGAGGGAAGGGCAGAGTAGAAAGCACTTAATTCTGGCAGTCAGTTCCATGGAAACAGCCCTGTGTTTGATCTTTTTGTCAAATTACCGTTCAAGACACACTCCTTCCTGAACACTAACCCAACTCTGCAAGACAGATGAGGTGGCATTCACAGGCACAGGATGACAAGCTCCATCTTATTAGAAACACAGAAAGGAAATAGGAAGTTTTCTTTACTGCTGAGCCAAGAAAAGATTGCCCAGCTGATAACGCACCAAAACTGAGAATACTTTTGTTGGCTTCAGTGCCAATACAGAAAAGGAGAAACAACTGAAAACGGTCTGAACTGCTGTTGCATTTTAAGCTTCTTCCACTCCTTTCAAACCAACTTCAACCCAGGCCCAAAAGGCATCCTACAACACCACTCCTCGTCTGGATCCAGAAGCGGCAGTGACATGAAAACCTCTGGCATGTTTTTAGCATCATCTCCAATAGCTGGAGTAAATAACATGACAGGCTCCTCACCAACAACTTGCTCTTCATCTTTAACCCAGATGCTGGTACAAAAATATGTAGTATTTTTAAATTCCACTAACCACCAAGAAGCTATGCACAGCCCGTTTAAACCAGAAGATGCAGAAACGCTTTATTACAAGATTAACAAGTAAAAGCTGCAGAGCACGTACTTCTAAAATAAGGCATAAAAAACCTTACTTCGTTTTTGAACTGATTATCTCAAATGCATTCAAAAAACAAATACATTTAGTTTCTCCTGAAATACTAGCTTAGTGAAAGGAAAACAGAACAATGCAGAACACTGCACTAAAAATCAATATATGGCAGAAAACAAATGTCATCTACAGAAGTGCAGTTCTTTGCCTGTACAACAAAGCCATACTGCATTCAGAAAATTTGGGAATGCATAAACAGGAAGATTAAAACAATTACAGGTTGCAAAAAGACTGGGTAAGAGCAGATCCATATACAGGGAAGGGTAAACTTCCATCTTTTATTGAGAAACTCTCAGCATATGGAGTACTTCTCTGAAATATCTTCTTTATTTTCAAATTACCAGCAATTATTTGAAATTATTTTCATGCTATCTACAATATATTACCAATAAGTTTCCATTACATTCTGTGAACTTCCATTTTACTGTTAAGTGAAGGCAAATTCAGTTAAAACAGGCACACAAAGTCTGCTGCTATTCTCTTTGAATAGTTGATCATGCTGAATTTTTAACAATTCTTTATTTGCAAATTGCCAAAGGTGAGATGATAAAAAACTACAATTTACCCAAACTGTTTATGTATTCTTTCCACTGCTATATCTTACTAATTTTACTGCAAATAGAAACAAAAAAAAAAAACCCAAAAAAACAAAAACAAAAACCACAACCAAAAAAACCCACAACTGCTTCAAGCTATCACTAATATTTGGGGTTTTATGAAGGCTATCTGACATGGTGATTTATTGCCACAATCTATGTCCCTGTGCACAATGACTACATGTTCTACCTGCCCATCCTAAGCCATTAAAGACCAGCAACATTATCAATTCTTGATTTTGTATTTCAGTCCGTGGACATGATGGCAGCAAAATTCACACATCAATAAATACACAAATATAAATCACTGCAGCTTACAACTATACTTTTTATTAAGGATTGCACATTATGCATTTAAAAGCTTACTTCCATTTTCTTTTTCATGTGGAGAAAATATACAGCTGAATATATGACTACATGCAATAAACAAGTGCAGAAGCCTGAAAATTCACACAACTCTGAAGCACTTTCAGTAAGCAAAATAATGTTAACTATTTAGATATTTAAAAAAATACTCTAATCAGTTTTTGTGCACAATACAGGTAAACACCTCTGCCACCACCATCTCCCCGGGGAGGTTGTGGAGTCTCCTTTTCTGGAGACTTCCAAGACCCCCCTGGATCTGTTCCTGTGTGGGCTGCCCTGGGTGACCCTGCTCTGGCAGGGGGGTTGGACTCAAGGATCTCCAGAGGTCCCTCCCAATCCCTACCATTCTATGATTCTATAATCTCATATCTTAGCAGTAGTGATTAAATAGACATTTTGCAACCTGTGGGCCAGAAAGCAATTCTGAAGGGAGAGCAAAGCCCAGGGACATGGGACCGTGTTGACTCCACCTCTTTTCTCCTGGCCATTTCTCTATTTGCCCAGAGTTAACACGGGACTCAAAGCAGAACACAGGCTTTCCCAAGCAGTTCACAGTAAGGAAAAACAGAGTGCCCAGCTTCCTCTAGTAACAGCCACTGTTACTTAAGCAGAAAAACAGCTATGAATTCTCTCAGGAACTAGTGGAGCATACACACATATATGAACACACAAATATATATACCATCAGGAAACTTCTTTTGGTTGTACTTACCTTTAAATAAAAGCTTTTCATGTAACAAGGACATTCAAGAATAAGAGATCAAGAGTTCTAACTGTCAAGTTGTGACTGAGACCATGAAAATCATCAGGAAAATTCCTGGATCAAACTGTATACATTGCACATATATAGCAGGTGTTTTTAAACATCTGTAAACATTACAGGATGACCAAGAAAGAGGCATGGGTTCCAAGTCCTGGCAAGAAGATTCTGCATGTAACAGCAAGAGCATTCATCTCCCAGAAGACCAACAGTGCTTGCCATCAGTGCCAGCAGTCCTCGCCATATTCCCCACTGGCAGTAAGATAATAGCAAAGCTGAAGAAGGCAAAATTTCCATAAAAGAGTGGGAGAAAAGACACTTTGATACTACTGTCTGTCTTCAGTAAAAAGAAATAAATCAAATAAATCCATTTTTAGAGAAAACAGACTGTATCAGCTATATTGCAACCACGCAAAACGCCAGGGAAGAGTCATTTCACATACTTTCATTGGGTAGGACAGACACCAGGAAGATGACACTGGATAGCTGAGTTCTTCTCTTCATTTTCTTACCAGAACAATAATTTCAACGATGAAAACACTCATTAATTTAGTTATGAAAATACAGTCACGAAACAAACTTAGCAGCATGTGAAAACTGGAGTCTTCATTTGCCTGCTGCCCAGTGGAGAGCAGCTAGTCCAGCCTTCAGGTCTGGAGTTCCTGCTTTAATGAGTAGTTGTGTTTACAGCAGAACTAATGAAGCTTGGTTTCCTGCGGATTTGCTCCTACAAACCCTGTGGCCACTTAACATTAATTATGTCAGTTGCCTCTAAGCTTGCCCATGCCTCCCCTAAGTTCTTTCACCTCATAAAACTCTCCACTTGTCCATGTATTCCCACATCCTTGCTCTCATGCTTTTGCTCACGGTCAGTCTCGTGCCTTCAAACCCATCTTCACATGCCCACAGCTCCATCCCCCATTACCTACCCAGCTCTGTACGGTGCTGAGCAAGAAGCAGCATATGCTGTAGTGGGTTTGAAGCTCGAGGCATGCTGGCTGGCCAGCTGGAGATCGCCTCTTCACTTCCAAGAGGAGTGCACAAAACGCCCTGACCTCCTTGCCTTTGTGGATTTTTGGGAGGAGGGTTCTCAGGCCCCTCACACGTCCACCTGCACAGACTGGGAGAAAGTAATCTCTCTCGGACCTCATTTATTAAGGAGAGAGAGACACAAAGGCTACGTAAATGACACTTCCTTCTGAAGCCAAGATGAAAAGGTACCTCAGTTCGAGTCGGTTGCAAAGCATCTGGAAAATGCCCACTGCTGCCCTCCTCCCTTCCCCTGGCTGAGGGCACCCTCTGTATCTCTTCAACGGCCATAGCACTGCTGCTGCTGCTCAGAGGGACCAGGAATACACAGAATTGACAAAAAGTCAATTCCACCATTTTTACGCTGCACCCTGTGGGCAGCAATGAAACTGTCAACAAGAATTACCATTTCATTCTACTGAGGAGCAGCAGAAGGGTCTGGAGCTCTTCACAGGGATGGCCACCTCCAAAGGAAAGCCCTGGAAGGCTGAGAGGAGCGCTGACTCCGGGTAGGACAGTGCACACAGAATCAGGGCTAACAGAAAAACCCCCTCGCACTTCCCTGGGGGTGAGGGAAGCTGCTCATGTTCACAAATATCAGCTAATGAGACCTTAATGTTTACTACAGATGCAGAAGAAGAGCCTGACCCGCAGAAACTACCTGTTGCTAACAGAAACCTTATCGTTTCCACTCCCGCTGTGATTTATATTCGTTTGTGTCTTGGGGACAGAGAACAGGGAACACAAAACCCAAATACCGTGCTTAAGAGGGAGCAACGATGCTCCAGTAGTTTAGTACTATTCTGGGACTCACTACACCTAAATAGTACTTCCAAAAGCTCCCCAGTCTTGCAGCACTCGGAGGTGACTGGGAACATACCTCCCCAGCATAACGCAGTGCTGTGTAGCCAGCTCCCACACCAGCAGGAACACGGCCACGCTAGCACTGCACTGCACCCAGGCTGGAGCATCCATCCCGATTCTCCCCGAGTTTGGATCTCCCCAAAAGGCACCCCACTACCACACATCAGCATACCCTTAGCCAGCCTGCCTCAGAAACCGGGCGTAACGCGATAGTTCTTCCTTGAATTACCAAGAATTGTAATGGATGGGTATCCAAAGGAAAAAAAAAAAAGCACCCAGAGACCAAAGTTGGGAAGAGGAGCAAGTACTTACAATAGGCAGCACACACCATCCGTTTAACGGGAGGGATACAACCCCTGCAATGCCTCCTTTGATCACCCTTCCTCTCTTCGTGTTAGCTCTGCCCCTAGAGTTTACAAATTACGGCTCTGACTTGTCAATGTTAGTAAACACCTCCTGAAACGTTAGTCAGTGTTTCCACAATTGTATATAGATCCTAGAGAATACTACCCTGCAAAAAATAACACCCAAAATCGGTTCTAAAAATACAACATTCTAGACAATTCTCCACGTAACCGAAGGTTGGAAGCACAGGCCGTTTCATCGAAGAGCATGAACAACACGCTACTTGAATTAGAGCTGAAGAGGGGGAAAAGCCAACCTACAATACAGTGAAAAAGTAGATTTTTGAGTGTCACGTATACATCCTCTGTAAAATAAAGTTAAAAACCCAGGATGCACGAAAAGAAGAATGACTCCTTTGGTGAATCACGCTGCTCGGAAGCGTGCAATAATCTCTAACCGTCTCTAAAAACAGGCAAGTGTTGGCTCGATGAGCTTGTTAAAAAAAAAAAAAAAAGGGGCGACATTCCAGCCCAAACCTCGCTGGGCTGCCAACAGCTCTCCCTGCCCAGCAGCACTATGGGCTGCCCAGCGCAGCTCGGTGGTTCCTTCCCGCAGCCTACGTAGCGCCCGTGGACACGGCCCCGGTACCCGAAACGTGCTTTGCAGGAGCAGCGAGCGACAGGCAAACCCGGGAGGAGACAGCCACAGCAACAGCGCGGCGCTCCTGTCAACACGGATCTCACAAACCAAGCCAAGGACCAAGTCCTCGGCACACAATAAAACTCCATTTTACAGGCTGCGCGTTCAGAGCACTCACCCAAGGAAATCCTCATCTCCCCCCCACCCCCCCCCCCCCCCCGCGTCCGAGCGGGTGAGCAAA
>WTSP01002025.1:0-31134 GCA_025331215.1 Actenoides lindsayi
TTGGGGAGGGAGGGGGGTTAACAGAGAGCATCTGTTATCGGTCTAAGGGGCTGCCCTGACCCTAAACCGTGACAACTCTGTGAATGGGTCTGTCAGTGCATGCTGGAGAGTCATCCAGTGGCATTCACAAGCCTGGGTAGCCAAGTCAGACACATAAATCCATACCTTGGTGACTTTAGAAATGAGGGGTTTAAACATGGCAATTGTAATACTCCACTCTTCAAAGTCTTGTATTCATATGTCAGCATCTAGATAGCAGTTCACAGGTCAAGGTCCCCCAAGGATCATCTTTGTGAGTCTGGACCATGAGTACAGCAGGATTGCTCATTGGTCATGTTTGATACAGAACAATGGTGAAATACAGCCTTGAACAAGCTGATAAATGTGTGTGTATCTGAATTATGTATATATATTATAAATATATATAAATTGTGTGATTAAATTAAATGTCTGTCCTGAAGCTCTGCTGATAATGGCCATTTTGATTCCAAAGAACTGTGAGAGGGAGGAGCAAAGATGTGGTATTTTATTTCTGCTCTTGAGGAGGACCACATAAAGATTACCTGTCCTTCTCTAATTTTTTTTTTTATATTTTTTTTCCTAGCAGACTCAAAATGGCTTGTGCTGAGAAATCTCCTCATGTAGAGATTGTGTAATAGAATAGCCCAAGTTGGAATGGATCTCAAAAGATCATCTGGTTCAACTTTTGTGAAAAAGACAGAGTAGTTGAGATTATCTAGCACCCTGTCCAATCACATGTTGAAAACCTCCAGTTACAGGGACTCTACCATGTCCCTGGTGGGACTATTCCAGAGAGTAACTAGCTTGACAACTAAAAAACCAGAAAATATATTTTGTGTTTTGTGGCCAGTCCTGACTACCTCTACTCAATACTTGTTAATATTCCTGTGTGAGCTGTTCATATTTGTAATTTCATGTGTTCTTAGAGTGAAGATTGGACTTGAAGGAGAGTCAACATCTAGGTTCAATTATAATTCTGTGGAGAAAATCACACATGTACTGAGTTTGATTTCCCAGAATCAATGTGTGACAAATATAAATAGTTTACAACTCCTCTACAAAATATTTCATATTGCCCTAGATTAACATTGTTTGGAGGTCGTCTCATGCACTGCTGGTCAGACAGAAGTGCAAACATAGTCACAACATACTCCATAAAAGAAGGGCATTTGGTAGATACTGGTATCAGCATTTGATTCCAGTCTAATTGTAGTTTTCCAAGCAACAGCCAGTAAATCCTTCTTGCACATACTAGCAGAATGAGTACATTTGAAATAAGTAATGGATAGATGAACAGAGAAGAGAGATGCACATGTAAGCACATCTTTAAAAAAACTTTCCTTAAACAAGAATGATTTCTGAAAATTTAACAAATTCTGACATATCTTAGATATTTAATACCATTAATGCTATTCAGAAGTGTAATGAATCACCACATAAACAGGGTAACACTGGTATGGTAGATTTAGATGCACTTGGGAATAAAAAAATAAAGACAGAGCTTTTTGATCAGACTAACAGCTTGGAAGCAGCTTCAGGAAGAGTGCTGATAATCACATCTGACGGTCTGAATTGATGGCTGATGGCTTGTAAAGGGCAATGCACTGGAGTGATTTCAGGGAGCTTTTAATAACGCTTAGAAAATGATCAGGCTGCACAGTCAATTGCTTTGTAGATGCCAGTATTTTTTCTCCCCTCCCAGTAAGCTCAGATCATAGAAAAAAAAAAATTAAATAATCAAATGTAAGCAGAGAATTGCATACTTTGTCAAGATAATCACAGTATCCAGAAAAAAAACAAACCAAAAAGTCAGATTTAAGGAATAAGCTTGATATAGACAAGGAGTAATTGTAATTTGCACTTGAGATTTGGGTGCTATTTATGGATTCTTCTAGGATCCATTTCCAGTTTATTGTAACACTGTGGTAAATCTTAAAAAACTGCTAAATCCTAATTCATGACCAATATTGAAGACACAGTCTGAGATTACTCACTCACCTGTGAACAGTTGAGCCCATTTTCTTTAAAAATCAGCAGGAGATGACCTAGTTTTGTGAGTTGTTATTGTCCGTGACTTATTTAGATAATGGACTGCTGGGACATTACAAATTAATTTTGACTAGCACTTCATAGTATTTAAATATTTTTATGGTCATCCATTTTGCATAGATTACAACTTTGTTGTGATGATTCTGAGAGTGGAAGAATGCTGTCTTTCAGAGGAAGGGCCTCCAGGAAAGGCCTTTTTCTCAAAAGCTAACTAGGAAGAATCCATTATAGATTTCAGTTTTCGGGGAATTGATTGTGAATATTTTTTCACAAAAGCAATGCATGTTATCCAAAAATCCTCTAAGAAACTTCAGAATGACCCATCTAACATTTCATGTCATTGGTTTGACTAGATAAATATGATATTTTACAGTCTGTTTTCAGACATGCTCTATGTCTCTGCAGCTTCAAGAAAACTTGAAGAACAAGCCTCTGTTTGTTATATTCATATTTTCCTGACGTTCACATTTACATGTTGGTGATGAGATGCATTGCATTCTGCTTCATATCATGCTCACCTGCACTTCCAGCAGACTCAATGACATTTTTTATTACTGATCAAGAGGTGTTAATAGAAGGCTTGTGAATAGACTGGAAATATGTTTTAACTTTCTCTGGTGGTAAAACTGATTTTTAAAAAATAATACTGATATTGTTTTCCTTTAATTTTATTTCCTAATAGCTTGAAGCATAGGGTCTTAGAGTCATGAGCTAGTTGTGGCCATTGACTTCAGTCAGTGGTTTAGGTACTGTTTTCTGCCACAATGATTTATGCAGAGAGAACTCAAATGAAAAGAAGAGAAAGAAGAACCTGTAGTGTTTTCTTGCTGATCAAACTTGTACAAATAACCATTCACCAGTTTATTCCCTGTTACCCTAAAGGCAGATCTTCACCTAGTTTAAGTTGTTCTTACACCATCATACCCCTAAGACCTACACTATGTTACACCATGTTATTATTACCACATGGGAATCTAACTGCTTCCCTATTTGTCCAGAATTTCTCTTCTACTTTTTGAAGCAAAAAAAAATAGTAAAGTCTTGTCTTTCACTTTCCACTTTTCTTCATTGTTCCTTACAACAGTAAACCTACCACATCAGTGTATGTTCATTTTACATGACTCAGATCTTCCAAGCTGGGAAATTTATATTAGCTTATTAGTGGCTTTGTTGATGCTGTTATCAGTAGATATAAAAACAGTAATATTACACTCCAAATTTCTACTTTTGGAATAGTTTAAAGGGCAAATTGGTATATTTGTCTATTGATTACATTTCTTAAAGGACAGTCCCTTACATATACGTAACTTGTGATTAGTATGCTTTATTCCAACTGTGTCTTAAAAGTGTCCAGAAATCAAGACAACTGTGCTAAGAACAGCGAGCCTAATACGTGTGTGGTGGAAATGTTCTGTTGGTTTTTTTT
Organism: Actenoides lindsayi; assembly: GCA_025331215.1. NCBI lineage: Eukaryota > Metazoa > Chordata > Aves > Coraciiformes > Alcedinidae > Actenoides > Actenoides lindsayi. Next base: position 3,497 of record WTSP01002025.1, read on the forward strand.
TCATTGACACTGTGACAAAAATAGCCACCACATCCAAGGCGTAAATGGGAAAAGAAAACAAAGGTTTTCACTGTGTACCAGCTCCTCTGGTAGATTGACAAACCCTGCAGTTTTGCAAAGTGTTCACAGTGCATGAATAGAGATATTAATTTTAATCCTTCTTCTGCATACAACTCACAGTATAATCTTCATGTGAAGATCTTATCATTATTTGCAAGAAGTACTAGATGGCATAATTTTCCATTTTCTAGGTGCATCACTGTTAAATTACTGCAAATAAATGCAAGGACTATTTCAAATTAGACATTCTTTTTTCTGTTAGAAAATGAAGGTCCTCAACCAAGTTCCAAAAAGGTTTTGTCCTTGTAATTCCTTGAATGGAACTGGAAATAGGAAAAAAATTCTCACAAGAAAAATAAAATTGAACTTTTGCTTTATTCCCAGATGTTAAATCTTTCACAGTAAGAAACTCCGTTCAAATTAGGACATAAAAGCCAGAAATAATTGTGGCTTCCATTAGAATTTAGGAAAAGAATGACCTGGGTCATCAAGTTCAGTTCCATGAACTTAAATACATAGTACTGAACAGTTCGCAGGACATCTATTCTTAATGTCCCTCAAAAACACAAACAAAAAAACGCTTCCTAAAATGATCCAAAGACTTCTTGTATACAGAATATAAAGTTACCAAGAAAACCCCAGAACAAACCCAAACAAAACAGCCCAAAACAACCCAAAACAATATGACAAAGTGAAGAGGAGAGATGAAAAAGACATCTCCTACAACCATCCAGTGGCAGGGTAGCACTCATAAAAAACACTTCCAAGTAATGCAGAGAAAAATAAAAAGCCCAGAGGACCTTGCCAGTCTAGTTAATACCATAATTCTTTATTGTTCCCAAATTAGAAGATTGTCTTTAACCCTGAGCATGCAAACAACAGATGCCAACTAACCACTTCAGGTTTTTCTAGGCTTTTCCCCTTAGAATGTTGTTGACTTTTTCCCCATCACCTTGCTGCAATGGGAAACAACCAGCTCTGTGCTTAGAAGACAATAAACACATCAAAGAAGACTCTGGGGGCAGAAATCTTCCTGAACCCTTCAATTAATGATCAGAAGATCTGAATCATAGGATCAACAAAATACAATTCAATACATGATGAAAAACGTTAACAAACACCAGGGTTTTGTTTTAATTTAATGCCAAAGCTTTACTTCAGAAGCTTTCTGAACTCCTAGATTATGTTGCATTTCCATCCCTGTCTCAGACTCCATCTTGAAACAAGTAGATTTCCCTACTGGTCTGTTTGGGAAGCTCTCCATCTTCTCCCAATCTTCTAATCTTCTCCAAACGTCTAGACTAAGTTTTATTAATGGATAATTCAAAGCCATTAATCTCATTCTAGTAATGCCCTTTAAGTTGAATAATTCTTCTCTCTCTTTCCCTGGTAAATAACACCCAAACATATTTATTTTGTTATTTATGTAATATTATTGCAACATTTATTGCTACCTTTATTTTGGTAGTATAAGTAAACCAACTTTTTAAAGTCTTGTAAAGAGTAGATTCTTTTTCTTTCCTAAGCACTTAAATAGCTGATTTGTTACTGTTATTTGAAATGCCCTTTGTGAGCAAAATCAATTGGAATTACACATATCTTAAATGAGCTCTCGCCTGCATCTTATTCAATGGCACTACAGTTTCCCTATGTCTACCAAAACTCCTTACCTGTTTAATCTTAGAATCATATTATATTCTTTCATGGCTATTTCTCACTGGTATTTCAAAGTTGTCCTATCATCCATCATTCCATCCAGATTCTGCTCTTGCTTCATCCCTTTAATTGATGGACGTCTATCTCATTTAAAAACAAATGGTAACACTGAACAGAACAATAATGCTGCTCTTAAAACCAAGGGAAAAGAACACAGACAAGGTGGAGGAGGGTGTGTTCATGTTGTGTATTCAGTCAGCCATTATAAGTAAAATTGAGAAAGGTAGTAGCACTTTTGTGCCTCCACTTTGGGATTGGACATTTCTGTAAAGCAGATACTATGGGCACAACGTTGTGGTGTGCATACCTGGCATTGTTGATGAGAACTGATCCTCTTCCCAGCTTCCCTAGATTTAACAGAAATTACTTCAAGCCCAAAGACTGCTATTGAATACCCACATGTCCAATTCTGAATTTAAGTCTAATTTTAATCTCTGGGAGCACAGAAAAATTCTGGGCTGGAAATTGTATTTCAGAATGTGTTTATTCTCAGGTTTATTATACAATAACAAGGATCAGAAATAAATCAGTGATTTCATAGTTTCAGAATAAAGCTTTCCCACATCCAGGGCCAATGCTAAGAGTTAATGTTCACACCAGGCATCAAGGATGTATTTTGAGAAAAGAAATTAAGCACAAAGTATTTTTTTAATTGTGTTTTTGCACACATTCTTAAAAAGACATCTGTGATCACTTGTCAAAAAAAATGTGAATTGAACCAATATGAAAAAATGAGCAAAATATGTCTTTTATGTTAACAAGAAAATTAGTTTTAAGTTGAAAAACAGGAAAATTTATGCTTCCATAAATCTGAAAAAATGAAAAAAAGACCTCTACTAATTTTCTAACATAGATTAGGTCCTAATCCAGACTGAAACCAGGAATTACAGAAGTTATAAGGAAGACTATGAAGAAGATCTAGATGTAAAATTAACATACATTTCTCATCCCCACCCCTCCAAGTTGCAGAAGAAATTTAATTGATGATTGGCTCACATTTTGCTTGAATCAGGCTGTCGAGAAGAATTCTTGTTCTCTGTGAGCAATTTTACCACTACATGCATTTTTGATATTTGCTCTGTTCATCTCTTGAAAGGTGTTGCTTCTTTCCAGCTTCTGCCTCTTTATGTTAGCATAAATTGTTCTGATATTCTTGTCTGATTTCAATACTTTTAATGTGGTCAGGAGCCCAGAACTAACAGTATAGTTAGAGAAATGGCTGCTAATGTGTTCTAGGAATTTCATTCTTTACTTAGAAATTTTCTAGCACAGGAGGGGACATATGTGTCCAGCACTGTGCAGATAGTTCCATTATTAAATTTTGACTAATTCAAAATAGAAACCAAAGGCAAGTGTCTTCAAATTGTTTGCTGACTTCACATGCAGACGCAGATGCCTCTGAAGGAAGCTCCCCAATAGTGCTGCACATCTCACGTGCCTTCCAAGCTGCTCAGAGAGAAGATGGGACAGAGTTTCAGTAGTAGTTCACTCTAATTCTGCCACAGCAAAGCATATAATTCCTACACGTCTGCAAATTTTCGTAGGAAAGACAAATGTTCTGCTTTATTTTCTAAAAAATCTTTTAAACTGTTTTGACTCTCCATTTTTCTTTCTGCAATTTACAGTAAAGTTCCTATACCCACTTTGCAATTTCTGTATGAACTATGGTATCTTTTACGAATATCATATTGTTTAAATTTTCCATCTTCTCAAACATCTTTTCTGTGTCTATTTTCAAACAGTTTAGTTTTCACCTTCTGATAGGGTGTGCTGTTATGTTTTGACCTGCTAATTTATATGTCTTCTCTCTTATTCTTCAGGCTGTTGTTATTTCTCTTTAAAAGCCCCTTTTCACAACCTAAGGCAGTTAGCTCTTAAGGCTACCACTAGAAAACTGGGCTTCCAGCTCTTGAATCATGCTTGCATATCTTTCCTGAACCCTGTCAAATTTTCAACATTATTTTAGTGAAGTGAGAGTTACTTTTTTAATATTTCTTATTTTTTCCCCAGTTGTTTTGATGGCAAAAGTTTCCATAAACAAAACAGAGAAAGCTCCACAGTTATGAAAGCTTCAGCTCTATATTTCCTAACTAAAATTTTAATTGTTTTCTATGTCTCTCTGGCGGATAGTGAGACTTCACTGAGTTCTGCCCCCAAGTTTCTTGTGTGTGAATGATTTTTCCTGTTGTTAACTTTAGTTCATATATTATACATCTCATCTATATTTTATCATGAAGATGGACTTTCTATTATTTATCACCTTCATGAGGATATGCATGTGCACACATGCTTATATTGGATACTTTCTCACACAAAACTAAAGACTAATGTATAATATAACTGAGGTTATATTCTAAGCAAATATTGCTCCAAGAAGATTTGTAAAATATTTTTTTTCATCAACTCTAATATGTACCACAGGGTACAGTCTGATACGAAACAGATGATCCTCTCCATGGAATACTATTTTAAACTTGAGGAAAAATTAAAGTAATTTAAAATGTTATCATCAGTATGTTCTACTTCCACATATTCCAACTTCTTCAAAACTCACTGTCTTTTAAGAGCTAGTTTTGACCTTAAATATAAGTCATATTGTAAAAAGAGACAGGATTTTTTTATAATTAAGCACTGGAGACTTTTTGAATTCTATACACTATGTATTATGGTGCAGTGCTAAACTGGGACTAGAATACATTGAGTTGGCCGGGACTGTCCTGTCCTGTCATATTGTCTTTCATTTAAGCAGAGTCTGTTGATCAGAGGACAAGCTATTGAGAAAACATTAAAATGTTACTCCTCAGACAGTCAGCCTTCCCATACCCAGTAAATCTAAAGGGAATTTTGCCTGGATAAGGGGAGACAGAAGCCTGAGTCTTACAGAAAATGTTTGTTATTCATCACTGAAAAAAAATCTCAGTTTCCCTTAGGCAGTCTAAAATCACAATCTTTCCTTATAATAAAAGACCTATAAGAACTTTAGCAAACAGAAATTACTGGGTACCTGTTATTTCTGTAACCCAAGTATACTGAATGGTGGTTACACAAAGGTTTCTCGTGCCACTGATACTTGAGGGTTACTGATATAGAAAAAGCAGCATCTGGGCTAAAAGACAATGTTATATTGAAGTAATGCATTTTATCATATGCTGTCCCTAAAAAAAGTAAGTTCAGACTATGTTTGAACTGTTGTTAACCACATAGCTTGCCTCTGAATGTTCAGGTGCTTGCAGCTTCTATTTAAATGGGAAATTATTCTAGGAAAAGTTAACTAAAAAAGCATCTCACAAATTGAGTAAGGGTAGATTTTAATGTTTGTTTGGTTTTTTTTAAGTAGAAAGAAATTAATTGGTGAATAGCTGTTACTGTTGGTAATGTCACTTTCTTTCCCCATGCCTGTTTTTTTTTGTTTGTTTGTTCTTAATGGCTGTATCTGTATAGTAGAATTTTAAAGTACTTTTTATAGAGACTGGGCAGGCTTGCAGTGCAGAGTCCTAGCCACCCAAGTGAAATAGGGTATCTCTTTTTACACCTACCATGTCAAGGATATATGCTTCAGAATATGCCACAGAAGAACTAGCCAGGCAATAGAAGAGTTTCAGCTTTAATATCTCATTTTGAAAGATTAGGTCAAAGCTAGTCAATGTAACAGGTTAGTCACACAATCAGATCACATCCAACCATTTACAATTAATTATTCAAGCCTTTCTTTGTGCTCTTGTCAATTTGAACAGAGGAGCTGTCAGCTGTTGAGTTTCTCTTGAAGACCAGCCTTAGATCGTTATTATTGAACTGCTCCTTACTAGACTCTGGGGCCAATGTTACTGTCAGAAAGAAAAAAGAAATGAAACACAGTGTATTGACTTTTGTATCTTTTGGATATCATTTATTTATTTATTTCCCCCCCCCATCCTATGTGTTCTTTGCTCCGCAATGTGCTGTGCTTTGTACAATGCTCCCTTTGCTCCAGAAAGAATGTAAAGTCTACAAGGCTCAATTTACAGGGATTGCATATAAGTTCCATCTTTTTAATGAAAATGCTCTGGGGAGGGAGATACTGTGTCTCGACTGTGGACATGGCGTAGAATGCAAATCCTAAGGTCAGTGATACAAACTCTTGGGGCTCTGCCTAAGAGGATTGAAATGAAGAAAAATTGGCTTTCTCCTGGGAGATAAACACTGTGAACTATGAAAGCAATAATGTTGACCCAAATAACAGTTGCTGAAGAGATTGAACCAATGCAGAACTTGCTTAGTATAAATGCCATACAGCTGTCAGATTTTGCTACACTAATTTTCATTTTATAAGATTCATTTATGGCTGTTCACATCCCTAAGCCATTGCCTGCATAAAAAGTATACCCAGATTAAAGTTGAATATCAAGAAAAGAGAAGAAAAATAGTTTTCGTTCAGAGCTTTTTTCTTCACAACTTTTTTGCTTCCTACTTTTGGAATATAGGGATAATTATTTTTCAGTGTTCTTATCTAAGTGACGCTAGATTTTTTGGATGCTCACATAACATGTCAAGTCCCCAAAAGTGCACTGTGTTTTCTCAGGAAAAAGAAGTACATCAAAGTCAATTGGGTGAATATCCTTATTTTAGATTAATTTGTCCAAAAAAGAGTTCTTTTAGACCTTATGCATTTAAAGCACTATGTAACAGAGAGTCACACTCCTTTCAGTCAACTGTCATGCACAAGTAAGAACAACAGACCACAGGTATTTTATTTTAAATCCATTTTAAGACATATTCTGCTGGTTTAAATGAAACACGTATCAAAAGTTCACAGGTTTCATAATGTTCTTCTACTTAAAGGTGTATTTTATCCCCATGTGTTAATCCTTTAAAGATAAATTCCATGTGTGGAGTTGGCAATTTTTGTTCTACATCTATAGGTGTGTAAGAGGTCATGGATGTTTCTGACTTAAACTGTGTTCACTAAAACAGTTGTACTACACCAGTCATTGGTGAAAAGTGCACCTTGAGATTCTGTACGTGTTGGGTGTACTGAATGTGGTGTACGTGTGTAGGTATTTCTGTCAGGTCAATCCTGTTTAGGCAACTATGCTGCTTGCATTTTCTGGGAATGCAAGAATTGTCAACTATATAGATCTTCATGTATAAATGTTACTAGCACGGTCAAGGCCATCTGTGCTAATGTATGATGTTGACAAGGAAGACTGCTTATGGTTCAGACAATGCTGGTCTCCGTCTGCTTTGACGTTTTGGTTTTGTTGGGTTTTTTTGAAATCTAATGCTATGCTTCAAAAATAAACTTTAGAAGTGGAAAAAATGTTTTGTGTGACTTTTAGCCTAAAATGTTTAGAATATGGGTTTGGAGTAGTTTGTTCTAAAACACCTCTGTTTTCTTAACATTCATCATTTAAAAGATAAAACACATTATAGTGGCTCTCATTGCTTAATAAATGGTGCCATGCAACCATAAAACAGAAATCTAAGGGTTAACAAAACAGATGCTTTTCATCACTTGTAGAACTAATTGCATCTTTAAGTACAGGAAAAGCAGAATAATGTTTAACACAGGCTTGCCTGAAACATTAGTCTAGCCAAAGGCTATATTTTCAAAGTAATTTATTCTAAGGTATTCATGCAAAATGAGCAGCAGTGCAAACAAAACAGGTACAGTGTGCTTGCGTACACTCTGCAAATTGAAATAGAATAGTAGTAACATTTAGCTCATACACAGAGCTTTACATATTCAGACTATGTCTTTGTTGTGTATCTACATAAAGGGTTGAATAGTATCTGGCAGGTCTTCAGGCACAGCATGTAAAGTGCAGAGTAACAAAGGATGCTTTTATACTCAAAGCCCAGGACTGGGATACAAGATTCCCAAATCTGCCACAAACATGAAAGACAGGGTTAGGCAAATCAATTAGCTTTATTGTGCCTCAATTTCACAGTCAAATAAAAATAGGCAAATGATGAAAATTACCTGAGAAATGTATTTGGGGATATTTGCACAATGTTCCTGATACCTGGTCAGACTTCCAAGTCACAATTCTCTGAGCAGTAGAGGGTAGGTAATAAAAGCCCTTACAATACTTAGATTTTTTTCTAAAGGAATGTTTGTTGTGCTTATAATAATATTTTTCTTTGTGATGACAGTGTAAGGAAAGCAATAGTACAGAATCAAAGTAATCTTTATGAGAAGGTCTGGAACTGCACATCCTGCCTAGCTTTATCTCACATATATCTTTGAAATTAAGTTGGATTGAAATACCTCATAATCTTGAGTTGATGGTCAGCATAAATCACACTGCGAAGTTGTACTTACTGAATCCTTTTTATTGTTAACAAGTTAGTTTGCCAAAGATGTCAGCAAAGAGCCTAACTTGACAGAGCACAGAAAATAAATAACATGATAACCATATCTATATTACATTATAACTCACATTCAAAGTGTTTCTGATTATTGAAGTGTTGTAAGAATTATAAAACATTGTAACACACAAAAAGTGAGGTTTGCACAAATATTATGCTAAATTCCCATATGCTGATGCAATATAGTCTACAATCAGATTCTCAAGTATTGCTTGCAGTTATTTCAATTTAAAATCAGTGTGTGCTTTTTGTTTAATTTTATTGTGGGGTTTTTTTTTTTTTCTTCCAGCAAAATTGATTATATGTGTGATTTATCTTGTATAATACTTAGTTACTATTTTTCTAATATTTCTTTATGGGGTAATTTCATTGGATCAGGGTCCACAGGAGTTGTTTTGTTTCGTTATACAGTACAGAATGTTCTTTACATACCTCTGTACTGTCAATCCGGATGCTTTATCTATTCTGTTTAAAACAGTGCTTCAACAGTTGTTCTCATGCTACGTTGTATAGGAACCCAATGAAAATTCTGTATGTTTCTATGCTGAGGAAAATGTGTATCGAGTCCTAAAAGATGGGATTAGCTTGTCAGGTGACTATTTTTAAAAAATTATAAGTGTATGAGTGATAGAGCCAAAAGAAGTTAAACCCACAGAATGTATGAAATGGAGCTCTGTGTTTCACCTACATCATGGAGAAGGATAAACCAGTGATAGAAGTTCCCATCAAATTCCACAGCTTGGTATGTTCAGAGTGGAAATCAGTATATAGGAGTGAGGGCAAGTTTCTAGAAGAAAAGTAATATACAACTAATTGTAGGGGAAATTTTTGAAATTATTTTTATTTTTAAGGAGCTGTTAAAAAGTGACTCCATAGACTTAACTATTGTCATGTTCAAAAAGATAGAAATGTACATCATTAATTGCTCTTTTATTCCTTTTAAAAATTATTCACTCTCTCTCCAGGGGACTGGCCAAGAGTCTCCAAGGGAAATTATTTAATTTAGCTCTAATTCCTAGTGGAGCTACTTCCTCTACAGTGAATATTTTGAATATATTTTATCCAAACAACATAGGTTTACTTTTTCAAATTGAGCAAGGAAGATACTAACTCCGTGCCAAGTCATTAGCCTAAAACCAAATTACCTTGTTTAGGTTTCCCTAATTTTACACTCTCAAAATAAGTCATTAGGTGAAAACACTCACTAGAATGTACAATATAAGGCTTTGTCTGTTAGTTACTGCATTGCCCTTAAATACAAATTCTGAATGCTCAGATGTCTTGTGAATCTTTGAATAGATTTGTTCATGAAGGGAAGTGGGTACTGCTCTAAATTTCTCTTAAAACTGTTCCTTCAGGTTGAGATGCTTCATTACCTTCACAGTTACCTGCAGAACAAATGTGGTTAAACATGTGAAACCACAGAGCTGCAGCTGCTCTAATTAATGTAGCATAATATTGATTATTTGCAGCTAGTCAAAATAATTCTGCTGTTTGTGGCACTTGTAATTCTGTGTATGTGAAGCTGTGATTTATTCTGACCATATTGTCTGTAACTGTACATATTCTACATATACAGTGACTTCAAAGCTATAAACTATTAAGGTGCACATCTGATGATGGTGACATAAACCAGCTGCTGTTCAGGCCAAAGGAGATGGAAGTTTTCCCTTTACTTAACAAGCTTGTGTTCAGATTTACATACAGATAGAAGGAGAAACAGATTATGTTCCTTGATATTATGAAGAGTAAAGCATAAGTTTATCTGCACTAAGCCACTGGTCAGCTCCAGGCTATTTATTTACTTGGGATGTACCAGCAGAAGCCTGAGAGAGAAATTTTAATCCTCCAGACAGCTCCATATATCACGGGCAAAGCCGAATCCTCTTTAATCAGAGCCCCTAAAACTAGCTAGTGATTTAAAATTATCTTCTTTCTTTCTAGCTGAAATAAGGAAAGCAGCTTCTACAGCAATGTATGCAAGAACTCAAATAATCTAAAAATGCAGTATTAAAGATTATGGCAGTTTCATTTAATATCCTGGAGGACTGACAGTTAACAACAGCGGGTAGAGAACTGTAGCTGCTCATGCTTAATATATTCATAAAAGATTGAGAAGGTCAATAATTAAATATAAATATTATGTGTTCAGTCACGTTTACACTGTCCAATCATAAAGTAGTAATAATTAACATAACCTAGTCTGTATACACAAAAATACAGCTTCTACATTTATTTATGCTTCTTTTAAAAAAAGAAATCCCGTTTATTCCTCCTTTATAAAACCTCAATAGTGCATACATAATATAAGTGGAACTGGTATGAATTTCATTGGCATGAAAACATGGAGGCGTTAATAAAATGTGTTCTGATTTGTGTAATTTGTCCAACAATCTGGTTTCCAGAATGGCCATTATCATAGTATACAAACTTATTCAGAAAATGATAGCACTGCACATATAATAGCACTAATGCTCACATGTCTTTTCTTATTCTGTGATTACAGAAACACAAATGAACTCAAGTTACAGCTGAATTTAAAGCAGCTAAAACCATGAATACAGATACCACCTGCTTTCAGGACCTGCTTGATTTTTGAGCATTGTGTTCTGGCATCATTCTGTCTGAATATGAACCAACATGATACCACTACTCTTGTTCCTGTGGTAATGCTGTAATTGACTCAGCAGATAATCTCTATCAACTCAATTTATAAAGCCAAAACTGTAGCTTCATTTCCATCCCTCCCTACCCCCCTCCTCTTTCTGTCTTTCTACTTTGCTTTCTTTGCTTGATTTCTTTTTTTCTTCTTTCTTTTTTTTTTCTTCCTTTTTTTCTTTCTCTTTGTTTCTTTCTCTCTTTCTCTCTCATTTTATTCACCTTCTAGTTCTGTATGCAAGAAATAGGCAGGTCTTTTAGCCTAGTAATACTGCATACAGAACAGTAAGGAAAATCTGGAACCTGTAGCTATGGCATATTCTCAAATTATAAGAGACAGTAAACTGTTTTGGAGTGGATAAGTAAACACTATGGTATTCACATTTCACTATAAACATTTTCTTTGGAGAGATGCAGAAATATATATTTGCTCCCTAATATTCCTTAGAGGTATAGATGCCAAAATAATAATAATTCTGGGATATCTATTTTCATGTTTAAGCATACCTACTTTAAAGGATCAAGTGGGAAATATTTCATGGCCTTGCTCCTTTCCTCTCCTGGAGTTTTAGAGGCATGTTGGTGATGGTTGAATTGGACCTCCCACACTTGGAGCAGCTCTGACCTCCACTGGCCAAGGGGCAGGTTGCTGATCAGTAACAGATTTACTTGTGTGCCCTAATTCAGATTGAGCTGCCACCAAAATAGATGTTTCTTGAGGAGGGACCGAAATGAGGTAGATGATGTGAGAGAGGTAAAGAATGATGATGTAAGAAAAAATGTGTCTTAGTTTTGAGCTATCTGTTCTACATAAATTTTTCAAAATTAAGAATCCATCTATGTTACAACTGGAACCATGTCAGACCATAGCATTGGAAATGTTTATAAGTGTCCTTAACTTTTTGCAGAGAGATAACTTCTGTTATTTTTATTGAACTTAGGACAGATTAAGTGTCTACATAAAATAGAAAAATACCTCATGTGAGGCTGCTAGCTTGTTTTATAAACTTGCAAATTTAATTGGGGGGGGGGGGGGACTGGGGGGGGAAATCCACAAACAAAGCAAGCAGAAGGAAACAGGAACTCTGTCTGCTGTGGAACTGCATCTCTGTGAGATCTGAGGAGCCTAGAACAATAGATCACATATGGCAGCAGCCTTCTTTGCTTCAGATAACAACTTCCTATGGTTATTATGCTTATTTCTTTCCTTGTGTCAGCAAAAAAACAGGAAGATCAAAGACCCTAATTCCTCATGAGTAACACTGTACTATGGTAGTAGTACTTCAGATACTTTGTCACTGCATTTTTCTCCCAGAAACTGAGTCATACTCATGGTGGCCTCTCCAATTATCAAACGCCAAATCTATGAAAGACAATAACCAAGATACGTAATGCAAATAGGTATCTGATTCTTCAATATGTGTGCCTGAAGGATTGCTGTGGTAACACAAGGGTCCCTTAATGTCATGTAATTGATTACAGAAATTCATTGCCCTTGGTCTGTTGGGCAATGCTGTGGCTTCCCTCCTGCTCCCTTTCTGCTGCAAGTTATCTGCAGGTTGTGCCCCAGACAGGGAGAGGAACAGTAGGTGACACACTCCAATGGTGCAATTTGTAGACTTCAGAGCTGAGGGAATATAAGAAGCTAAAAAAACCCAGTTTTATCCTCCGTAAAGTCTGCTAGCAGGGCCTGTGAGCTTGGCTACATCCTGAGGTGGGAGTGGGGGGAGGTTGTGCTGCTCAGAGAAGTGTAGTTATGTTTTGACCATCTGCACCACCTACTGGGAGTAACACCCCAGGTGTCTCATGTAGGTTGAGTACATTATGTGATTGGTACTTGGAAAAGTGAAATCCTGGCCTCCTTCTTATCCTGTATGCCTCTCTTTCCTCATCTAATCTTCGGGTTGCATATCTAAAGCATTCACAGGGCTGTGACTTCAGGACACAGTTTAAGCATGGCTGCTTCTAGCACATTTTCCATGCTCAGAGCAGCAGACTGTTTTGCTTTGAGAATGATGTTGTAGTAGGGCTATAAAAATGAGGTATAGGTTACTTTCTTCTTTGGCTCTATGGGGAGGTTTCTTCCCTTGCATGCACTGGTCACGCTAGAAACTTGCTTAGCATAAGCAGTTATATCCAGGGAGGTGACAACTACAGCTGATAAAAGTTTATTTGTTCTGTATTATCATTTGGCACATGATTAGCACAGCCATCTGTTCTCTTAATTTCTATCAACCCAATTTAGACTGCAATAACATAATGCTGTTAGATGTTTCCAACAAAGTGAAAATCAAATATGATTTTTTAAACCATCTTGAGGATAACATTACCCCTATTTAAAGACTGGGGGAAAAGGGCATGATAAAAGAATAATTAATGTTACACTTTTAAGATATTCTCATTTTCATACAAGAATATTATGTACTAATTTGACAGGAAAGTGTTCACATTTTCTTATGAATTATACATGAGAACAATTTCACATAGGAAACTAAACAGAATTACTTTAACTTATTACTCAGACTGGTAAAATTTTATTTTAGTCCCTGATATTATACAGTCTAATGGAAAGCATTAAAAACCTTACATAAGAGCAATTTCATAATCGTTAATGTGACCTCTTCTCACTTAGAGAAATGAACACATGATTTGCTAATGCAGCTCAACTTTAATGAAGTCACTAGGTTATTTAGGGCACTAGTCGGCAGATTATAAATGAGGGGTGTGTTTCTAAAATGTCGAGGGATTTGAGGCTTTTAATTCAGGGTGGTCAAGCCTAGGTATGGTATGACCCATTTTCCCTTCCCCTCTTCCCTGTTTGTTTTCTTTAGGGTCTTACCACTTTAAAATACGTATCTTCAAATAAAGTGGTTTGGTAGTATCTCAGATGAAGATATAAATTTAAAGTTTCAATTAATGAATGAAGTTAAGTTAAGGAAAGACATGTTGATAAAGTATGCAAACTGTTCAGACATTGGTATAATAGCAAATAATGATTTGGCTTGGTGAGTTGCATAGGGAGATTGGATTGTGTGATAAAGGGCTCTGATATGAACATGTGGTTTTTCATACAGCCAATTCTAGTGTCAAGACAGACAGACAATATGTTTTATTTACAGAATGGGGGAACAGTTGAAACAAGTTACTATTGATAGGAGGACTACTTTAATTCCTAGATGCATATGTTGAAGGAAAATTGTTATAGAGGAATGACATTTTGCATTTGCTATTACCAGAGCCATTACTGAATTTATGTGCATGATCCAAACTTGAAAAAGAACTTCAAAAAGTTGCAAAGGCATTGGGCAAAAGCTACAGGAATATATCAAGATATGAATAATTCACAGTAAATGATTTAGGAAGTTCAATCTGTATAACTAATTAAGGAGAAATATGGTTTAAGAGGTAATTTCCTCATGTTCTGTAAGTACTTAAATGGGTAGAAGATTTCTGACTGCAGAGAAAGTCTTTAGTGAAGCCACAGTAAGATCCAATAACTGAGGCCAAAGACAGATAGACCACAAACAATATACTAACTTTCAAAAGTGAGAATAATTAGCTATTGCAATAATTTACCCAGGATTATCATATGCTCTTCTCTTACAAATCTTTAATCATGACTAATGTCTTTTTAAAAAAGCTATAGCTTCACTTCCATATATGGACTTGGTGCAGGAGTTAATGGGTGAAGCATGAAAGGTGAGAATAAATTACTCTAATGGTCTTTCTGGTCCTTGGATCTATTTTTAATATTTTTTACAGTCTCACAGTAAGGCAAATGTATTTATTTATAACAGATGGGATGTTGGAGGAAGAATTATGGATTCCATTCTCTGTTTTTCCACTGACTTGTGTACATTGATCCATGTATCTCAGTAAGCTTCCCTGTAAAATATGTAAACTTTGAGCAGTAATATGTTACTATGCTTGCCCACCTCACCAAGGCGAAAGGTAGTAAGGGTTCCTAACATCCTTCGCACTTTTTGAACAAAAGATATTCTACAGATATTGGACCAGGTTTTCAAAGGCATCAAGCACTGAAAGTCAAAAAAGATGTAAGCATTCAAAAGCTGTCACTGAAAATCAGATGCTGAAATTATTATAATCAAGTTTTCAAGGTACTAATACAAACACTGCTGAGGAGGAATAATAAATGGGAATTATGAGCTATATTTTGACAGTTTTCTTTTTAATTGTTGTGAAGGAGGCTTCTGTGTCTTTCTCCCTTGAAGCCTGCTAACAGCTAAACAAACAAAAAGCTTTAGTTTATCTAAAAGGATGTTGCACTTAAAAAAATCCTTATTTGGCATATTAAGTAGGTGAGTAAAAAAAATTAGTCTTTATTAGAGCAAAGCAAGAACAATTAAATTAAACGTACTTCAAGAAGAAAACACTTCTTTAGATCAACACGGTAATAAGAGATTGTAGATCCACATCCTGGTGCATTTCTGAACACTTTTTGAAGTACAGAAGGCAGAACACTCAACACTTTGGCTTTGTCACTGCTGACAGCCTGTCGGTTTTAATGAAAATGCTCTCCGTTTAGAAGATGACAGAAATTACATGCATTTCCCCTTTTATTTTTCTGCCATCTTTTCTGTCTCACGTTTTTACAGTAGAAGGAGGGGTTGGTTATTAAAGCATTATATAAGTATGCAAAATATGTTAAGAAGAAGAGAGGAGAAGAAAAAGCTTTAGCCCTGCAATTATACACAATGTGCGTTGGTTTGAAATGTATACTGTGGGATAACATCTGATGTGTGGCAATAGCTATTTACTTTAAGTTATCTTTCAAGAGGGTGAGGCAAAAATCTCTAGATAATGCTTTAAGTGAAGGTTTTCCTATCTGATTGCCTGAGTAATTTCCAATAGGAAGATGATCTAAGCAGCATTAGATAGCTCAAATACGTTTATAACTTCTCTAGAAAACATAGCAAGATAACACTGAACAATTTCTTGGCTCTGCACAGCTTTCGCAAACCTTTTTTATTAAGTGGCAGGCTTTTAATAAGCATGCTCACTCTCATTGACCTAGATGTATAACTGCATCTGAGAAAACTCACTTCCAGGACTGAGGAGGGAAGGCTTCACTTGAAAACATAAGTCAGTACCATGGGATCTGGAAATAGCCCACAAATCTATGCAGATTTTTCAACCTGGCAGTGTCCTCTCCACGTGTTTCCCCAGTTTTGATTCCAGAGTGAGTGTTAGCAGTAATAATGCATACGAGGTAGAAATACCGAGGAAGCAAGCTTTCAGCAGTTTTTAAGGAAGCTCTGAATTTGGTCTGCTAACTTAATTTCTGTTACAGTTCCTTCATGCTTATCCTAAGAAGAGAGACTAATTTGATTATTAATGAAGGGCTATCTCAAAATTGTGCAGCTGATTTGGAAATAGAGCTTTAGAAAAGCATAGAGAAAGGAATTAATTTTTAAACTTTGGACACATTGATATGACCTTAAACTTCTGCATACTAGTAGTTTTCAACAGTGTGACTATTTGTAGAGTTATGTACATTTAGCAAAGGTGAAATGGGATCCCAGAAAAACAAAGCTACATGAAGCCATTGTACAAGGGGCACATTTCTGCCTCTCAGGTGTTTAGGTTCCACTTGCTTGGCACAAATACACATCATGTGCAGATTTAGTGGAGGGACCAAAATGGTAACAATCATCCCCTTATGTGTTTCTGGTCCTGTGATGTGATAGCAGCTGAGCACTGTCTCCACCACCATCTACCCTTCCATAGTTCGGTAATGGAGTTACATACCAGCCTAAAAAGTTTGATCTAAGTCTTGATCGGGCTGTAGAGGACATGTCTGCATGGTGTACATAGTGTTGGTTCAGCAGCCTGGCAGCCATGCCATCTGAGTGGCATTGCTGTGGGCAAGTACACGTCTGAACTGGCTGTGCTCTCTGAAATACAGAGCTAGTTAATGCTCACACAGCTGGAAACGGAATCAAGAAGAGATTGCCTTTGCTGCATAACCATCATTAACCCCAAGTAAAGTCCCTAAATGCGATTCCCATCTCCTGAAGCTGTCATTTTAAGCTGCCTACAGACTAAGGAAGATAACCGTGTTTTAATTACCTGTAGTCCTTGTAACGTATTTCTTGGCAAAGGGAGATTTGCTTTATGAATATTTCAGTAGAGCAGAACCTGAATTGACACAGAAGTCAAACCCATGGCTTTCACAGCAAAATTCTAAATATCCTTCTAATCTAGAGTTAGGGGTAAAGGTAAACCTTGTTAAAAGGGTAAAAATGTGGAGTAGCTATGTGATGATGAGATAAAGTAGAATGAAACAAGTGTTTATGTCTGAGTACTTGGGGACTGTGAAAGGAAAAGGAATAAACACTCAGTACAGGACATTACATTATATCTAGGAGTTACAGGGTGAGAATCAACCAAAAAGCCCCAGAGAAGTATGCTCTGACCAACAGGAAGTACTTCTGTGTGAATGATCATGAGCCTGCCCCTCTGTGAGGTGGTAGGATTCTCCTTGCTGCAGCTTTGGATCTGGGCTGTATGACTGACAGCAGGTGAAGAACAATCCTGTGATTGTTGAAGTGGTTCTCTTGGTGATTGCCTGCACACTTGCAGATGATGCTTTCTGGTTGCTAGTAGGTAGCTGTTAGCTACCTGGTGTTTGTAGAAAACCTCATTAACATCTTGATCAAGACAAGCTATTTTGTGACTAGCAAATATATAACTTACTAGTAATTTAGAAGCTAGGTAAAACATGTTTTATTGGTTTAATTTATTCCTATTAACTGGCTATATAATTTCCTCCAAATATTACAACTAACATATAAAAATAGAAGATGCAAGATAGCTTTACTTTTTTCATGTAACCTTTTCAATGCCATATTTCAAACACATGGCTGTGATACTGAAATATTACCTACTTAAGTGTTTTTCCTATTACGTTCAACAGTATGTTTGTCTATAAGTAATTTGTGTTGAAATACAAGCTTTCTGTATGCAAGCAATTAAATTTCCAGAGGTACATGAAGCCAATATGGTCTCTATATAAGAAGGAATGTCCCTAACCTGTAAACTCTTCTAGGCTGGAATATAGTGTTGCTCATGGCTGAGGAGAGTGCTCATTATCTTCTATAAGCAAGTAGCTCAACATCTTCTATGTCTCCATTCTGGGGATTTATTTTGTTAATTTACTTTTTAGTAATAGCATACACTATTTTATCAAACAAGTTACTTCAGAAGGATACGTGCAGTGTGGTTTACGCTTTTCCAAAGTTGTGACCTAATGCTTCCATACTTGTGCCTTGAACTTTCAGGAGAACAGGGTCATCCAAGACAAGTCACCAGTGTGATTATTTTATAAGCCAGTATGCATACAAGGATGATAGAGGTGGGCTAATGTTGCTTTATTCAATATTCTCTGCTCTAAGGGTCAGTCCTGTCCTGTGACATTAAATGGTTGTTACTTCCCCCCCCTCCCCATTTCTTTTAGATCATCATTTAAAGGACATTGCCTTCTGTAATGATGGCCGTTTCCATTCTGTCTTTTCTCTGCTGGACTGCTTTCCCACTGATGCATTTGTGAGCAAACACCCTGACTACACTTAATTAGTAAAAAGTCATTGCTCAAATAGAGCTCTGAAGAAAAGGAAACATTTCTTTCCTGTGTATTACTGAATATTACTTTATAATGGGTTTCACCTTTGTGTACTCTCTCCCCTAATTTGGGAGCCAGTTATATTTTATAATACATAAGTACAGGTACGTATGTTGTGAGAGCTACCAACTACTGGAGAAAAAACAGAAGACATTAAAAAAAAGACATTAACATTTTTTCCAGTGTAAACATTTTAGAAAAACATACATAGTTTAGACTGCAGTATATTTTAAAATGGAAAGAGTGGCCGGATGAGGCCATGGAAGTACTGAGCTGCAGAGTGCTCAGCCCATTTTGTGGAGGCCTAGAGTGTATTAACACACAGGAAACATGGACAGGATGGGGTGGGACTGTTTCTGACACTCATACTGTTTAGCTTGCAGCTAACACAGGTGTGTACAACTTCACTGGGGTCAGCAGTGTAGGCAACACCAGCAAGGCTGGTTTTGCTGTCCTTGTTTTCCCATCACACCTGCAGCAAGCTGTGGACCAGGGCCATGCAGTACATGGCTCATGGACAGAATCCTTTAGCAAACACATCCCATACTCTTGGAGTAAATCTCCTTTTGTGAATTTCTCTTGCTTTCACTGATCCCTTTAGTTTTACTTTTTTTGATCCTTTTTTCCTCCACTTCCTGCTGTTTCTGGACAACAAATGACACTTTTATTTATATTGTATAATTATGTATGTCATCCCTCACTGTCTCTCTAACATGTACAGCTCTTCTTGTGAATTACTATCATATCATTCTACTATTTGAATTAAACTGGATTAAATTCTGCATTGGTTCTTTACCTTGTATTTTATTTCAGATGCCTCTTGGATATTGTTTGTTGATTGTGATACGGACCATGGCTCATTTCTTTCCTTCATTCCTCACATTTACTTTACAGATCCCTACATTTTTTTATAAGAAGTGTGCATTAATTAATGTCTTTATGCACTTGCAGTGAGTACTTAGTAAAATTATAATTGACAGCTTCTAGACTGGCAAAAAAACCTACAGGGTCCTCCAGCTTGTGTTGTCCATCCTCCAGTATGAACAAGCAGAACATGGTAAAAACCTGCAGATATTTTCAACACTGCAAATTCTTGTGTCTTTCAGGACCTAGATTTCTCATCACATCCACGGGAGCCTTGTATATTTTAGACGTACAGAATGAAGACGGACTGTACAACTACCGATGTATCACAAGGCACAGATACACTGGAGAAACACGACAAAGCAACAGTGCAAGACTTTTTGTATCAGGTACTTCTTTATGTATCATGTTAAATTAATTATTGTATATGCCTCTCTCTAGTGTGCTAAACTGGCAAGGCAGGTGCTTGTGCCCTTATGCACTAACAACTGAGTCGTGTATCAAATGGAAGGTAGAAGTGGTCACCTGTGAGCTGCTGCTTGCAAAATTAAATGTCCCATTCTAAAATCTTTTTTTCATGTTTTCTACCTCCTACTAGATATTTCCAGAAAGCCTGTAGGGTGCACTGGCATTTAGTACAGTGATTTTCAGTAGGTTTAGAGTACTTTATAAAAGCAGTGTGGAAGGAGTTCAGTGGAAGTATCTAGTCAATTCACTTTCCTTTGTAACCAAAGGAGCAGAACACTTTTAGGGATAGTGTGTCTGACCTACTTCAGCTGCCCACTCTGGGATGAGATTAATTGCTCCGTGGGGCTTACTTCTCTGTTAATCATAGCAGGAGCTCAGAACTTTTAACTCAGCTGTAGGTATTTCCTTTGAAAGAGTCTCAGGTTAGCTGAGGTGCATCCTTTTCAGTCATCACACTCCTTTCCTGGGGAAAACAGTGTGTTCCACTGCTTCTAGGAGGGATCTCCAACCAGAAGGGGCACATGACCTGTCCCAGACCACCCAGGGTGCTGCAGGAAGACAGAGGGGTTAGCTGGTGGCTGTCCTTGGGCAGAGCTAAGAATCCTATGGAAAATGGCCTTGTGCAGAAGATAGGAAAATGAGAAGGTAGATGGGGTATTTTAGCTTCTCCTTGTAAATAATCTCCTGATTGTTGTGTGTGTGATGGACTGTTGGTTTCCCCACACATGCCCCTCAAACATTTAGGGCTGTCAGTACAGTGCTGCTCAAATCCCACCTTCTTCCCATTTTGCCTCAATGAGAGGAGATGCCAATTGTGGGTGAGGTGAGAGGAGGAGCAGACCCCAGGCCTGGGTTTGGAATTTTCTCTCAAATATCTATATATAGGATTAGCTCTTCTCTTTCCTCTTCCTCTTCCGCATTTTCTGAATTCCCTCTGTTTACACATGAACAAATCTGCAACTGTATTCCCACACCAATACAGTTAGTTAATATTGTATCTCAGACTCTCTCTTCATTCTCCCTGTATCCTTGCCTTACAGAAGACATGTCCACCAACCCAGTGAAAGCCACACAGTGCTTTTTATCCTTTTCACTATTATTAAGATGGTCTAAAGATCCTA
Organism: Actenoides lindsayi; assembly: GCA_025331215.1. Lineage (NCBI taxonomy): Eukaryota > Metazoa > Chordata > Aves > Coraciiformes > Alcedinidae > Actenoides > Actenoides lindsayi. Next base: position 24,374 of record WTSP01002025.1, read on the forward strand.
ACCCTAAAGATCAGTCAGGGTATGGCAATCTTCACAATATAACCGTCTGTGGGGCTTGACCTTGTACTCTTTCGGTCTTTTTGTCAAAAAAAAAATAAAATTAAGTAGTTATTAGGTCTTAGCTCTCCACTCGCTGTTTGAGAATCCTGGGGGAGACACAAGTGGGCTCAAGGTTTTGCATTAGTAACATACTTCCTGCCCTCCTCCAAAATGGTCATTGCTGAAGGATTCAGGACCCCTCTGAACACACAAATCAATACTTAAATACACTAATGATTAAAAAAAATAAAATAAAATAGTGTGATTGTTCAGGTTAGAATCACTTACCAGACAGATCCATGAGTTTCTTCCCTTGATATGTGTCCCCTGTGGGTAAAACTCTTGCCTCTGCTTTTCCCAGCCAGCTGAAAGAAGTAGTTTTCCTGCACAATAATCTGCCTGCTTTGGTCTTATAAGGATAGGCAGGGTCCTATCCTTCTAGCTGGATCCATAATATGGTCTGCTTCCGTATGAAATCATGCTAAGGCTGAGCCAGTAGTAACATAAATAAAATCAGTCTTGTATCTTGGTTACCACAGCAAAATTTCTAGTTATTTCTCTCAACTAAAGGGGAAAAAATGAAGGCTCTGTCTTGTTGGTAATTCAGGAGAAGCACCCTAAAAGATGTGCTGTGTCTGAAGTTCCCTTTTCTATTCTCCTCCACAGATCAAATAAAAAAAAAAAAAAGAAATCTTAACTGTGTGCAATTGCTGGCTTCTTTAGTTCAATGGGGTTAATTATTCTCTATTAGAGGTATAGTGGTCTCTGATTTCCAGTCCTGTTGGTCTATTAAAACAAGTGCAGTGATTATGAGCAGTTTATCTCTTAATATTTCTATAAGGTTTTCTATTTTCTTAACTGGAATTTATATTTTAAAATAGTGAGTCCTTTAGGAACTGAGATCAGAGAATCCATTAACATGGTTATGAAAGGTCTGCTTGCTTAAGACCTACATTTTTGCTTGATTTTACTTCCATAAATTTTCTTTGCTTATTTGGGGATTAAATAATTTGTGGCAACTACTGATCATAGTCTCTTGGGTACATTTGTAATATGAATTAAGCTTTGTTATTGCTTGAAAGACTGAGAAAGGTAATGTGCATATGAAAGCAAATATTTAAAATCATTAGTATGCCTATGACCAAAGCAAAGTTCCAAATTTCATTTGGAGTAAGAATATCTCCTTGCAATCATGTGATCTTTCTAAATAAAATTAAAACCAAAGCCATTAACATTCTGCAGAATTTTCCTCTAGTGCTCATTACAGTGTGTTTTTAAAAAAAATAAATAAATTGTGCAGCCATCAATCCCAGCTACCAAAGTCTTTACCATTTTTTCACCCACACCCTCCAAAAAATTCTTATGATTTTGAAAGCACAATAGGTTTCTTGCTCTGTCCTTCAAATAAGATTCAAAGTAGAATATTTTAGAACAGTATTTGCCTCTGGTTTTCCACCATTGTCCTTGCTAAAAGTCATTTGCAGCTGAGTGTTAAAGCACAGTAGCATAATCATTCAGAAGAGTCCATACCATATATTGGAATTGGATTATGTTACTTTGCTACTTGCCTCATTGCAGGTTATTGCAAATGAACCCTGGGATTTCTTTTGTGCTTTTTAAAATTATTTTTATTTTTTTCCCTCAACTGGAATAGACAAAATGTAGGTGCTCTAAATAGGAGTCTGTTCCAGGGACGTCCCCAAGACATGTTTTTACCATACTTTTAAATATATAAGTACAGAGTGCAAGAAGGCATGTCACTGAATTTGTATTTTGTGTATCTTTGAATACATTTTAAATATCTCTTCTATAAGAGCCAGATCAAGACTTCTTGAACATGTAGGCAAATCCCAGTTTACCTGTTCCATGGATGGGACTCCAAGTTGGGCTGCTCCTGCCAAGGCTCAGTTTGAGAAAAGAAAAAGCGAAGAAAGGTGAACCTGGGATAGAAGGGTGAGAAATGGTGGCTGCAGAAGGGGGCTGTGCCTTCCATGGCATCTGCTACTATATCCCTCAGCTTCAGAGGGCAAGCCTGCTTGACTTCACGAGTTTCTGCCAAGACACAGGGGGCGCAGGAGGGCAGTGTCTCCTTTGCTGGCACTGTCAGCTTGTTCGAGGTGGCTTCACACTTTGCCTGGCCCCAGCACTGAAGCATATGCAGTTCTCTGAAGCAAGTTAGGAGGCTATCAGAGATATTTACTAACCACAACTTTTCCTTACCATTACATAAATTCCTCCCTTGGTGGCTCCCATCCTGTTTTGAAGTCCATGCAATACTTTGTATTTTTGTACTTAAAGGTTTGCAAATGAGACCACATACATCCTTCACAAAGTCTTTTGAAACTGGAGACAATACAAAGCTCCTGTGAGTTTTGAGTAGGAATGCAGAGACAATACCTTTAAAAATCTCTTCTGCTTTCTTATTATTTATTACTTTCAACTGAAGAAATTGATTTCATGTAGATGTAAACCTCTTAAGAGCCAGAGCTGTAATTTCTTGAATGCTTATGTTTTCACTGAGTTAATTCCTCAGGCTGCACAAAAGACTCTGTGCACTGAAAACATAGATGCCTAATGATCCAAAAGGTGAGAAAGGACCTGACTAATCAATTAGTCAAATTGACATTGGCCTTCCTAATAGCAACCTGGTAGATTGAGTTTTCAATAAGCCAGACATAAACAACATGAGAAGCTCAAAAATATAGCCCATCTTGATGCCCAATATGGACCTTGAGGCTACTGATGTATGCAAAATCTTTTGTTTAACTATTGATTTACACATTTCTAATGAGACAGTAAGTTTCTGTAAACTGAACGTGGTTTTATCTTCAGTGGCTCAACTTCTTGCTGGTATCTAGAAAGCAGAAAAACTGCTGTGGTAATCTTTCATTGAACTTCACATTTAGGGTTTTACCTAGATATTCACAAAAAATTTATTTAGTACGTTTGTTTGCCATCACAATTTTAGTTTCTGTATTGATGGTATAACTTTCATAGTGTCTCTAGCTACTTGCTCTCAAGTATACCCTCCAGGTGTGGCTGAAGTTCATGAAGATATATCTAAGTTAGTTTTAAACTAACTAGCTCAGGTACAGATTACACTATTGCTTGAGTAGCTTGAATTCAGCATGAACAGTTTCTTTAACCTCTCCAGCTCCTAAAAGGAACCTGCTGCAGTTGCCCTGTGAGAAGTACCTGAGCTAACTAAGTCAAAGACCACTTGAAAGTATCAAAATGGTTGCTATCACACCTACATCCAGGCAACTATGATGTAGTTATCCCCAAAAAAAGTTTGGTGTGTCAGATAGGAATAAAAGGATATGATCAGCATACGGAGTTTCTTTGTGAGACAGAAGTCTTAGCAAAGTGGGTGCATGTGATGAGAAAATACTTAGATGAATATTTGTTGATTTATTGTTCAGTATCTATGCTACAGTAGCTCCAGGATGGGCTTCCATCATACTGAATGCTGCACAAAACTGTAAATCATGTCAACCTCTTCCTCCAAAAGTTTTTAAACTTAAAAAGCTGAAATCACAGAGAACTATTTCTGGTGGGGTACATGCAGCTGTGGTGAAGGCACTATGCCAGACTTCTGTGAGATACATAAATATATGCCAAGTACTACACAAGTATGTTGGTCTGAGAGCTGTTTTTCTCAGTAAGTCGAGCACAGAAAGTTGGAGTATTAAGCTGTAAGTTGGCCTTGTCATTTTAAGTTATTTTTACAGAGAAGAAAAGGCTCGTCTGTCAGTTAGACTGCAGATAGAAATTCCTGTGTCTTTGCCCATTTCTATCCTGACAGGGGAATAAATCACTCCTTTAATTGAAAGCTTTCAGACTATCTAGAAGCCTGGAGAATGTGTTGGCTTCATTCTAGTTGAGTAGTGCAGGGATAACAGTAATAATTGTTAAGACAACACATTTCTGGCTCTCTATTCCTCTGGTAGGGGACATGAAGTTTGACCAGAGAAATGGTTGCCACCTGGAAAAAATCCAGTGAGAGGGTTTCCAAGTAGTCATGAGATGCTTTAGTAGTACATGCTGCTGGATCCCAGATACCACTGCTGAGATATTAGAGACTGATGTCTGGGTCACAGTAGGAAACTGTAGTACATAAAACACTGGGCTAGTAAGTCAAAAAATGCAAGATAAAAATTACTTAGTGAAGGAAAGAAAGTTTAATGCTCCCATTGAAAACTGTTGTTTGTTCTTTCAGATCCAACGAATTCAGCTCCATCTATTCTAGATGGGTTTGACCACCGTAAAGCCATGGCAGGACAGCGAGTGGAGCTGCCTTGCAAAGCATCAGGGCACCCCGCACCAAAGTATCGTTGGCTGAAGGACAACATTCCCTGGGAACCTGACAGCAGGTTTCGGCAGACAGTTACAGGTCTGATGATTGAGAACACACGTCCCTCGGACTCAGGCAACTATGTCTGTGAGGTGTGGAACAACTATGGGACTGCCGAGATGATAGGACGACTCTATGTAAAACGTAAGTCCTGAACTGAACGAAGATCTCAAGCCACTTCTTGACTGGGTGTTTGCATCAGGGAAGATGTTACTGTATCTTGTTGTACCTTCTTTGTTGTTATTTTAACTTAGCAATGCTTGGACTTCTCAAAGTTGTGGAATAAGAGAAATTAGGTTCTGTGGAGATTAGTTAGTTTGATAATTGAGTGATTTGCAATTTCTAATGTAGCTATATAATTTATTGCATGGCAGATATGTAATTTAAAAGCTTGAATTGGATACTTAAAAAGAAACCACAAAAGTTCTCATTAATAAAGCTGCCAAACTCTCACTGGCATGACAGTTTGGTAATATTGAATACTCACACTTCCCTCAGTTGAGTATTTATGTGTGAATATTCTGAATGTTTCACAAATTCTGCAAAAGTAATTGTTACTCAGAAGCACTGCACTGGAAAGTGTTATTCTTCTACTGTTTAAAAAAAAATAAAAATTTACTGGAACAGAAATAATGCTTTGTGAAGTAACATTTCCATCTATACAGTATATCTCGCAAACTGAAAAAGGAGAAGTTTGTGAGCAATTCAGGCCATACAAATATCTTCACAGTTAATTGTGCATGATGTATTTGGGCAAAATAAAAATTGAGATCAAAGATCAGTAATTTGTAAATTATAATGGAGAAGCTTTGCTTCTAAATGTATTCATAAAAATTAGCTGAATTCAGTTTGCCTTGTATGATAACCAAGTCAAACTTCCAGAGACATGATGTAGTCATACTGTAGTGATACCCAGTGCCTGGTGATACATTTTACTTACTGACTCAGTGATCAAACAGCCAATAGATATCTTCTGGATCAGGTTGGCAGAAAACAAGAGTTGGCAAAGTTTTACCCTCCTCTGCAGTGGAGGATGTGGTTCCCTTTCTTGCATAATCATGTCTCTGAGGTGGTGGTGGTGCAGTTTCTTAAGGCTGACTTGAAAATGCTGCAGTCCTCCCATGTTGAAACAGAAAAACTAGGGAGCCCCCGCCACCCCAAAAAAACCCCACCAAACAAACAAAACACTTCCATGTGGACAGAACAGATGAGTAGCTAAAAGCTATCTATGTTAGCATTTTAGCATGGATCTTCCATCCTTAAAAACTAATCAGCTGGTCTTTTGTATCTACTGCAGTTCTTATTAGGGAGTGGGTTTAGAACACATAAATTGAGTTCCTTTTGCAGGATATTAAACCAGAAATTGAATTTCTGGAATGCATCTAATGCACTAGTTCAAAGGTTCACACTGAAATAATGTAAAGTATTGCCCTGTCCTCCCAAGATATACATAGTGCCATTGTTATGTCCTCAACACCAACAGTGTTACTCAATAGATTTTTCTCCTACTGTTCATTTAGGCATGGGATTATACCATGTGTTGACATGTATTGATTAGGTTATCCCTCTAGATCAATGTTTTATGTCATGGATGTTAGTGGCAAAAATGTTTGTTTAAGCAGACACAGTCATCTGTTATATGATTGGTTTTGTTTTGTTCTGAGAAGGGTGTGGCTGTGATTTTTGTTGCTCTTCTTACTTGAGAGTTATTTTGTCACTTGCACAGAAATACATATGTATACTTAATGTTTTCTATTTCCCTTTCCCTCTCCCTTATTTGGATTTAAATCTTCAGAACCACTAAAAGCCACAATCAGCCCACGGAAAGTAAAAAGCAGTGTTGGAAGCCAAGTGTCCTTGTCCTGCAGTGTGACAGGAACTGAGGACCAGGAGCTCTCCTGGTATCGTAATGGTGAAATCATTAGCCCTGGTAACAACGTCCGGATCACTGGCATCAATCGGGAGAATCTTATTATGGATGGCATGGCCAAGAGTGACGGTGGAGCTTACCAGTGCTTTGTGCGCAAAGACAAGATGTCCGCTCAAGACTATGTTCAGGTGGTACTAGAAGGTCAGTCATTACCTGTTTAACAATTCTGGTCTCCATAAGAATATGTATGTCCTTTGGTCAATGTTGCACAGTGAGGGACAGTGGACCCTAAGCAGGAGCAGAACTGTCAGTGGGGCTTATTGTGCCCCACTCTGAGCAAAATATAATGGAATGAAAACATAGATTTGAAACAAAAAATGCATCTCAAGCAATCTTCCTGTCATCTTTTCTTTTCTTTTCTTTTCTTCTTTTTTCTTTTCTTTTCTTTTCTTTTCTTTTCTTTTCTTTTCTTTTCTTTTCTTTTCTTTTCTTTTCTTT